>JAYEVE010000347.1:0-103978 GCA_036346375.1 Guadua angustifolia | reverse complement strand
TCATGTCCTCTCTTTTTTGTATGACGGTTAAATGAAAACTGCTTAACTTGCGGTCTCTGTTAAAACCGTCGGTGATCCCTGTCCGTTGTAGATTTTTTTTGTGAGACAGCTAGTGGTAGCCTAGGCTATGATTGAGAGCTAGTAGCATGCATTACGGCCGATGGGACATCGAGGTTAAAGATTCAAGGTCTATAACTCCAATTAATATTAGGGTACGTACTAGCTAGGATTTATAATTGAGTGTGTTTATTTTAAAATTTATAATGACTATTTGCACTGTTTTTTTAAGAGTGAAAGCTCCGGACGCTGCTTAGGACGAAGGGTGGATCTACGGACACTACTACAGAACTGGCCTTTAGTACCAGCTGAAAACGGCCTTTAGTACCAGTTTTTTGAACCGGTACAAGCCATCTGGGACTGATGCTCAAGGACATCAGTCCCGGTTCCCTCACCCGACTCGACAGAGTATCGAGACGGTTGATATCACACGTGGCAGCGCATCGTGAGCCCTGAGGCCCTTATCAAGACTGTCGTGTCTCCAACCGGGTATTGATGATGGTCTCATCAAGACGCTGGTTTTTCCAACTGTATCGATGTGTCAGGTATATATAATTAATATATATATGTGTGTGTGTGTCCACTAGCTATTATATATATTTGTGTGTGTTAAATCACAACTAATTAAAGCACATATAATCAATCGTGCACATCTGACTGATAATTAAATCACTGAACATTCATTAACAAATTTAATTACAATTAATGTATTACAATATGTACACATATTAGTTATTTTGTTCATCGATCGATCAAGATCACGAATATTCAAGTAACAACTTTAATTACATCTTTAGTCTTTCTTTTCCTTCGCTCATCGGGATCGCGTTTACGTGCATCGCTACCGCTAGCCGCTGACCACGATACCACCGGTCCTTATCAAAGGCCAACCTATTTATATTTGGTTCGTGAAACTCGCTTTGGATTTACGATCTCATCGTAAATGAAGCCGACGAGTTATTCTTGGATTGCTCTCACTCGCCAAAGGAGAGTTCCGATCCTTGTTCCGCCAAATCTTGAGGCACCTATCATTAAGTCATTAACTAATCAATCCTTGAATTTGTACAAGATATAAGGAGTACCTAGACATCATTAAAGCTAGTAATTATATTTACACTCACCCCTTGTCACCGCTTAGCACGCGATCATGGCTCAGGTTTGGGTGTGCATAAACTCACATACATAGTAGCCAAGATAAATTGTTGCCAAGCTACTGCCTCAAGATCTCATGGTGAAAAAAGTTGAAAGCGTGAAATGGATGCAAAGAAACTAAGTTAACTAACTAAAATCTAGCATTATGATATACGCATTTTAGAAGCAATTGTAATAGCAAATTTCTTCTTGAATACGCCTGCTTTTAGCACGGAACCATGTGAATGCACTACACATGTGATTACGAATTGTACATGATTAGAATTTGTTTCAAATGGAAGGAAATAGAACTAGTACAATAATGAAAGGAACAAGAACTAATACCGGTTGAGCATGTCGATAAAGTTTTGAAACTTTTTAACCGGTCTCCTTTGTGGGTCCATAACTGTGATCTGGCTACGATCTAGCTCGATTATAAGAAGAATCCAGTGAAAACTGCACATATATATGTCAATGTAGATAACTAATTAGTTGTAACATCGTGTCATGAAAAAGGAGTAGAACAAGGTGGTACGAAAACACGTACTCAAATGAGTAGGGTAGAAATATCTTTGACTTATATTGTTGTCCCATTAGCGTATTGAATATGTTATTCTCTGTTTCGCTTGGGTGGTCTGTAACAATTTTCCCGTTGATAATTATTGGGTCTATGAAGCCTATGTCAAAGATACGATCCCTTCGGCATCTTTGTATCTCCATTCTACATAAGAAGAAATTAGTTAGACTTGCAAGTTAGTATAGTACAAGGGCGCGCACGATGGTTTGATGTAAATAAGACACTTACAGACTCCAAAGAACTCCAAAGATGGTCGCTACCGAGGGCGTCTGTCTGGTATAGATCATACATGACGTTCCATTCGACATAAAATTCACCGTCCGCGTGGAAAAAATCTTGTTCCTTGTACTTGACAGCGAATGCTTCTAGACCATACTTGATCGCGTCCAAGTACCATTCATGGAATTGCCGCATCATTGTTGGTAGTTAGAGCAGCTCCTCATGCCTGACCAATGATGCGCCCTTTTTAAATTGCCATCTTACTTGGGCATACTCAATATTCGCCGTACCCAATACTTGATCTGCGTCAAGTCCAGTTTCATCGAAGAATTTTTGCATCTGCTGGGCCTTCTCCTCAGCTGATGTCCTCTCCTCTAACCCAGACTGAGCCGGCTCGAGCGAGGACCCGGATGGCCGCAGCGAGGACTCCACCGACTTCGACGACCCTCCGGCCTCCTCCTCCTCCGACGACGAGTAGCTAGTCTTTTGTAGTTAAAGTATTTTTGTAATGCTTCTTATAATGCAATCAATAAAGCATTATAATGCTTCTTATAATACTTTTGTAATTATCTTCTTATATATATAATGCAATCTACTACTTCTCATGCAATCCAGTAGTTTTTTTTGTATGGCGCGCATTTGCTGATTTCAATTGATCATCACAGACGGTTCTGTTTTCAAACCATCTGTAATAATCAGACATCGCATCACTACCAGTTGGAGACACCAACCGGGACTGATGACTCACATCAGTCCCGGTTGAAGAGACCAACCGGTACTGATGTGAAGAGTTGCTAAAACTCAAAACAATTTTGGTGCCCTTACTGGTTAATAATAAATCTTCCTCCCCCTTGGCTAGCGCGGGGCGCTTGAGTGCGGGCTCGCCCTGCTGTGAGGTCACGGGTTCAATCCCCGCTCGCACCCCCTAGTCTTTCTTTTTCTTTATTTCTTTTTTTATTTACTGTTTAACGACTCTTTTTTTTATTTACTATTTAACGACTTCTTTTTTTTATTCTACGTCCACCGTGAAAGGAGGCAGCTCGTCGAACTGATTATACTCTTCTTCGTTTGTGACGCCCTCAACTTCGATAATCCTTCTTTTACCTAGAAAAACCACGTGACACCTTGGCTGATCGCTACTGCTAGTCTTCTCCTTCTGCTTTTTCGGTTTGCTGTCCATGTTCATCACATAGAATACCTATGTCACATCATTAGCGAGCACGAACGGTTCGTCCCTATAGGCCACTTGCTTGTGGTCCATAGTTGTCATACTGTACTTATCGATATCCATGGCTGTCAGTTTGACCCATTGGTACCGAAACAAAGGGACTTTTAATGGCCCGTACTCGAGCTCCCAGATCTCCTCTATGAAACCATAGTAGGTGTCCATCTTTCCATTTTTGTCCAAGGCATCTATACGGACGCCACTGTTTTGGTTGGTGCTCTTGCTATCCTGGGCTGTCGTATAAAATGTGTACCCATTTATATCATACCCTTGGAATGATACGATTGTTGTAGATGGTCCCCGAGCCAAGAGTTTCAACTGTTCATCGTCTGTCTGGTTTCCCAATAGTTGCTTTTGTAACCAACTGCCGAAATGATCCATTTGCTCGACTGTGATCCACTTATCTGACTTCTCTGGGTATTGGGCGCGTAGACTCATCCCGTGATCATAGATATACGGAGCCACTACAGTTGCTTGTTTCAATACCGTGAAATGTGCTTGTTTAAATGAAAGTAGATCGTCGCTATAGGATTCTTTTCTCCCTAAAGTCCCTTTTCCACATAGCCTCCCCTCATGGCGTGATACAGGGATGCCAATCGGATTCAGATCATCAATATAACTAACACAAAACTCGATCACCTCCTCAGGCTTGACACCTGCGCAATGCATTCAGGCGAGACCGTTACTGAACATACTTCTTTAGGATACCCATGTACCTCTTGAAAGGGAACATATTGTGGAGGAACACAGGTCCGAGAATTTCTATCTCTTTAACAATGTGGACCATGAGATGGACTATAATATCAAAGAAGGATGGAGGGAAGATCATCTTAAGGCTAACCAGACTATTGACCATGTCATCATGCAGATTAGATACCTTATTCGGCTCGATGACATTCTGCGACACCGCATTGAAGAACGAACACAGCTTTATGATTGTCCCTCATACCCAATCTAGCAGAATACCTCGCACCGCCACTGGGAGCAACTGTGTCATTAACACGTGACAATCATGGGATTTTATGTGTATGATTTTATTCTCTTTCGTGTTATGAGTCTCCTTATGTTTAAGGAGTATCCAGAAGAGACCTTCACATTGTTCAAGAACTTAATCATGTTTTTTTTCTCTTCTTTGCTCAGAGTGTAGCTCGCGGGGTGGAGGTAATGTTGTCCTTTCTCTCTCTTTTCCGGATGTAGGTCGTTCCTGATTCCCAATAGCTCTAGGTCCTTTCGTGCTTGAAGTGTATCCTTTGATTTACTGTACATATCTAGGAAACCTAGCAGGTTCACGTAGATATTCTTCGTGATATGCATAGAGTCCAATGAGTGGCGGACCTCTAAGACTTTCCAGTAAGGTAAGTCCCAAAATATTGACTTCTTCTTCCAAATGGCCTTCATGTGACCTTGTTCAAATGACAGTTTGCTACTAGGACCTTTTCCAAATACTACTTTCAGATCCTTTACCAAAGAAAATACAAGCGCCCCATCGCGATGCATGGGCTTCTTATGTTTCTCTTCCGTCCCATCAAAATTCTCACCCTTCCTCTCAGAACGGGTCCTTCATATGGAGGAACCTCGGTGGCCCATGTACACAACCTTTCGAGAGTTTTTAGGCACTTGCTGTCCGTGTCCTCTAAGCGATGGATGCAGCTTTATATCCTTTGATAGATAGGCCCGATAGGTTACCAAGTGCAGGCCGTCGTTGATGGTTACAAATAGCAATGCACGAGAGTGAAGTGCTCTCTTTTGTACTCATCCCATACACGCACACCATCGCTCCACAAGTGTTAGCAGATCTTCAACCAACGGTTTGAGGTACACATCGATGTCGCTTTCCAGTGTTGCTTCGGCCTTGGATAAGCAATGGCATCATAATGTACTTCCGCTTCATACACAGCCAAGGAGGAAGGTTGTAGATACATAGAGTCACGAGCCAAGTGTTGTGACTGCTGCTCATATCACCGAACGGGTTCATCCCATCCGTACTCAACCCAAACCTTATGTTTCTTGCATCCTCAGCAAAGTCCGGGTATGTTCTATTGACTTTCCTCCACTGGGAGCCATCAGCAGGGTACCTTAGCCTTCCGTCATTCTTACGGTCTTCTTTGTGCCAACACATCATCTGGGCATGCGCTTTGTTCGCAAATAAACGCTTCAACCGGGGGATTACAGGGAAATACCACACCACCTTAGCAGAGGTCTCTTCTTCGCTGCCCTCTACCTCACCGGGTCATCACGCTGGTCTTATACCGCAAGTTTTGCACACCGACAAGCTTCCAAATCCTCATACTCATTGCGATAAAGGATACAATCATTACGACATGCATGTATCTTCAGACCTCCAACCCCAAAGGGCGGATAACTTGTTTGGCATCGTACGTAGTTTCGCGCGGTGTGTTCTCCTCGAAGTAACTTCTTTATGAGGCATAACAACTCATCGAATCCCTTATCGCACAATCCATTGGTCGCCTTCCATTGCATCGCCTAGTGTGGTACGCAACTTTTATGGCCCCGTCGACGCTTTGGGTACAACAGTTGTTCCGTGGTCCTCCCATAGGCGCTAGAACTTTTCGTAATGTCTTTCATCGATGTATTCTCTCTCCATCACGCAAAGATCTGGTCTAGGTCATCATCACCAAACTCCCCAATGTATCTTCGAAGAAGCGTGTTGGCGTCGTCCGGATATTGTTGTCCGCCTCTTCTTCTTCACCATCTTCCTGTATAATCTCTTCTTCACCGTGTTTAGTCCAACAGGTATAGTTTGACATGAAACCTCTTATGAGCAAATGAAGTGGAGGTGGCTGGATTTTGGCCGCTCCTTCTCATTCTTGCAGTCTATGCATGGACAGCATTTGTAGCCTGACGTCGTGTATGCATCGGCCGCACGAAGAAAATCTTGCAAACCTTGCAAGAACTCCGGGGAGCGTCGGTCCATGTACATCCATCGTCGGTCCATCTACATTATGTTACATCAAAGTAACTGTTAGCTCATTTTCCGATAATGAATTGTTGAACCAAAACCTAAATATTAGTTAGATCCACACCTTCAATTCGAGCTAAATAATAATCCAACCAAAATCTAAACTCACACAACAAGTTTTTGCAACCTACAAAAAGAATTGGTCGATCAGGGTCTGGATTCAAAATTCTGAATAAAATTCACGACAGCTTTGTTTGCAAATTATGTTGAAATTGTAACACCCTAAAAATTATAACAACCGCTACAGCTAGTCATGTTGAAATTGTAACTCCCTAAAAATTTCCAAATTATTATTCAATCATTTATTTTTATTTATTTTTTCTAAATCTCTAGCACTTAATTAATGATGTTTTCAAAAATAATTTGCTGATCGAAATTAAAACCAAAATTATACTAGAAATAATTTTTCTAAGTTCAAAATATTCCAAAGTATTTTTGAAAACTTTTCTCAAATTTTGAACTCATTTTATATTTTCTATAAAGCCATTCATATTTCTGATATTATTTTTAATTCGCAAATGAATTTAAATTTCTTCTTTTCCACATAACTATTGCCGTTTGAAGATCCCAAACTCCATGATTTCCATGCACCATTCTCCCCCCAACTACGTGCAACCAAACCTCATCCTTCATTGATCGATGGAACTAAAACCTAAATTTAAGCTAGATCCACACATTAAATACGAGCTACATTATAATCCAAGCAAATTCTAAGTTTACACAACAAGTTTTTGTATCCTATTTGAAATGATCAAGCTAGAATGCTAGATCTCTACATTCATAATCTTTCATCAATCATGGGAAAAGATCAATTTTTTTCATAATTCAAGCAAAAAAGAGGCTCCATTTAACACCAAATGATGTGAGGAATGATGTTACTAACCTTAGTTACCTTGGTTGCGAGTAAAATGACCAAAATTTTGAAATTTGGGCAGCACCTCCCTCTACATTCATAATCTTTCATCAATCATAGGAAAAGATCAAATTTTCTTCATAATTCAAGCAAAAAAGAGGCTCCATTTAACACCAAATGAAGTGAGGAATGATGTTACTAACCTTAGTTACCTTGGTTAAGAGTAAAATGACCAAAATTTTGAAATTTGGGCAGCACCTCCTCTACATTCATAATCTTTCATCAATCATGGGAAAAGATCAAATTTTCTTCATAATTCAAGCAAAAAAGAGGCTCCATTTAACACCAAATGAAGTGAGGAATGATGTTACTAACCTTAGTTAACTTGGTTGCGAGTAAAATGATCAAAATTTTGAAATTTGGGCAGCACCTCCCTCTACATTCATAATCTTTCATCAATCATGGGAAAAGATTAAATTTTCTTCATAATTCAAGCAAAAAAGAGGCTCCATTTAACACCAAATGAAGTGAGGAATGATGTTACTAACCTTAGTTACTTTGGTTGCGAGTAAAATGACCAAAATTTTGAAATTTGGACAGCACCTCCCCTCCCTTCACTACACCATGACACAATATTACCGTCGGATGTCTGTCGGAAATAATCAGTGATCACCAACAAACTATCTGTCGGGAAATTTAAGCAACATACTATCTGTCGGTAATACTTCTTTCAGGGTCAGATCGTCTGTCGGTAATTATACATGTATTAAGGACTGACTATGTGTCGGTAAATATTCGTTTGTGGGTCGAACTGTTCGTGGGTAAAAATATTTGTCTGTCGGCAAATATGTTGGAGCGCGGCAAAACTCGGTGGGAGAAGAAAATTAAGACGGCTAGGGTTTCCCACGCTTAAGTCACGCGCGCGCGGCTCCTTCCCCAAAATCCCCAAATCCCACCATCACCCAGTCTCCCACGAGCGCCTTCTTTTCCCCCCTGCCGCCGCTCCACCTTGCCTCCCTCCCGCCATTGCCTCCCCTTGCGCCTCCTGCCTCCCGCCCGCCGCCATTGCCTCCCTCCCCACGTTGCCTCTCGCCCGCCGCCATTGCCTCCCGCCCCAAGCGCTGCCTCCGCCCCACCGCCCCCACGCCGCCTCCCACCCCGCCGCCGCCCACGCCATTGCCTCCCGCCGACGACAACGCCAACACCAGTCTCAACCCTAGTCCCCAAAATCCCCAATCCATTCAGCGGCTCATCCAAAGATTCCCGTGGTCATCGCTTGTTGGTGTCGGCGGCTCGATCGCGCCTCCGACAAACAACACCCTCCGACGAATGATGCCCTCCGACACCTCCTCCGCTCGAATCGATCAAGCTACGGCTCTGAACTCCTTCTACCGATAACTCCTTCGAAATGATGGTTGACGGAGGTATAATGGTTTTGTTATTTTCAGATGCCCACAATCAAGATTTCAAATCCTAATTACTACTAGATCCTCCTTATTCAAGTGACATTGTTAGCTAACTAGCCAAGTAGATATTTAGACAATAAGAGAATGCTGGTTTGGAAGAGGGTCGATATTACTTGTCTGCTTCCAATTATTTCAACCAAAGTCCGTTTGTGGCGTAAGAATGCCTACCCAATTCAGATGTTCACTATTTAGCTTTTTATACTATGTAATTAGTCAAAACTAAAGAAGCATGACAGTTGTTCAGCAAATAGGAACTGGAAAGTAGACACTTGTTGAGTATTTCGTGTTCGATTTTCGTGGATTAGTAAGATAACCTTCATTTTGTCAGGTTTTATGCATGTAACCACCAATAAATATATGTATATGTGAAGATGGCCAGGTTTGTCAGAACAGAAGTATATCTCTCGGAAATGAATTCCTCGTATCGAGGAGATCCTAGCCACCATTTGGATTTTCAGGAATTAGCATGATGTCCCAAAGGTCCATGGTTCTTCTTTGATGTCCTTTAAGATTGATCGGACCGAGAGATGTGACCATCTTACCAACTTTGTTAATTAATAATGTTGAGTGTACGTAGACGTTGATTGCGGCACCTCTTTCGTCAGAATGACAAGTACCGTAAGCTTTGATGCTAATAAAAGTTGCATCGATCCTTCGAAAGCTTTTTCTTGTGAACATGGTGAGCTCCTTTATGTGCTTAAGGACATCTTTTGTCTCCAGGCGGTAGAAAAGGTTCTATTTTGATGACACTTTGATTATCTTTGCATGCTTCAAGAAGTCTAGGACAAAGGTTCTCTTTTACGTGACCGTGAAGCAATTTTATGTCGTATAGTGATTAGGGGCTAGGCCTTCATGGGAGTAACTCGAAAATGGCTTTTTTGAAGCTGAGTGGTTTTTTATGATGTAATTGCCCCTGGTATAGAGTTGGTAGCAAGAACTCCTTTGGTCAAATATTGGGTTGTTGAGTTTGTTCCTTAATATACATGGGCAATTTTAGCAATTTTAGATATGGATATCATTGTATATTTTACTATTCTGTTTCAGACTATTTTCCTTCTATTGACTCTTAATTTGTCTCTTGCTTTCTTGTAATTCTCTGCAGAAAATGGAGTTTGATGAGACTATTTAATCCTCAGTCGGACTCTATATTTTGATTAACAACCTCTCACATAGTAATCTCAAAATACAGTGCTCTAGTCCAAAGAAATACTCAGATAGACACCTCGTAAATATTGAATCAATAGCATGTTCGTCTTTGTGATTACTTGTATTCTCGAAATGTTGGAACGGTGCACAAAAACATTCTTTTCTATAGTTTTTTTTCCAAATAGCCGCAGGGTTGTTTGTCCCGATGTTTTGCTGTGCATCTGTCTTGTTGACACTCTTGCGCCTTGATCATCCATTGATAGTGTCACCGAAAGTCAGAATGGATGACTTGTGTTCATATAATCGCTTGAAATTACGTGGTCCATTGAGTGTGTCTCTGGAAAGCTGTAAATGGATGTCCTGTGTTGATATAATCATATGGAATTTCATGGTTCGGGGAACCCTTGCTCCTTGGCTCGATCATGTTCCGTGGCATTGCAAAGGTTCCATGGGTTTGCATCGCACATGCATCTTTGCGCTTTTTATCCAATGTAGAGGAGTGATAATAGTTTGATATTCTCCTGATGATCTTTAACCCCAATGTTTGTGTTCCATCATGCTAGCAAGTCGATTTTAAAAAAATACATTTATGATATGCTTCTCCTCACTCATAATAATACCTATTGGGACACAAGGCAAGCTTGTGCTATCTGTGTAGATTGTTTTGTGACCTTCCAAGAAACTAGCTCACTGAACCTTACATGTGCATGAGTAGATACTATTGTATTTCCAATTAGAATTTCAGAGCATTTGAATGATGACTTGGATGATTGAATGATGTTACTGTTAATGTATTGTTTGATAAGGTACACTCTCAATATCGAGGGTCATTGAGGCCAAGCTAAGCAACAGACTCCCTTGTACCAAGAGTTCTCTGACCAAATTTGTAAGGTACTCTTTTTCATTCTTGTCCTTTCTTAATTATTTTTACCATCTTATGTACCTGATTTGGTATATATATATGTGATTTGGGTGTGAAAGGACATTATGTATGTGTTGTACTGAGTGACACAATTCAATAGTGTTGTCTGATTTTGGTTTTATTTGGTTGATTCTATGCAGTTGTACATGTCTATACCTATAACCTATACAGTGAAATTAGATAGCTTGCGAACATAGCTAGAAAAATCCTACATGGATAATAGGTGGATCGATGAGCCTAGGTACAACACAATTCTTTTATATAGTTATCAAGTGTTAGTAGTAGTCAACATTTAAACTAACTTTCTCGCATATATACTACATGTAGGCACACAAAGGTCTATGTTGAAGGGTAAACAGATTTCTAACTTCATTTAGAAATTCAAAGGATAGGAAACAAAATATTGTGCCCTTGTATAAATTGTGTGAACGCCATTTGGAGAGGAGAGAGCGAAGTGCGTGAGCACTTGATATGTGAGGGATTTTTGGAAGAGTACAAACAACAGATATTTCATGGAGAAGCCAGCTCCTTTTTTGTTAATAGTCATGACCACGATCGAGCCGAGTTTGGGGAGAAGTCAGATGAAGATGATGATATTTCGATTTGTTGCGTGACTTGGCATGTGGTTTAGATAATGGAGGGATTTCGAGGATGAAGGTGGTTTAGAGCATCCCCATGAAGATTTAGAACCTCTCCAATAGTTGGCAAATGACTATGGTCAAGAGCTATATCCAGGTGTAAGAACTTCTCAAAGTTATGCTTCCTAGTTAGACTACTACATGCTAAATTGCTTGGTGGATGGTCCGATAAAAGCTTTGACCGACTACTAAATCTTCTCAAAGATGCTTTTCCAAGGGTCAAGACTACCTAAAACTACCACTTAATCTAAGAAAATGGTGAAATGCCTAGGGCTTGGGTATGTTAGTATTCATGCATGTAAAAATGATTGCATTCTATTTTGGAAGGACCATGCTGATGCTAATTGCTGTCCTACATGTGGAACCTCACGTTGGAAATCAGAAAAGCAGAGTTTAGATGGGAAACGTGTACACAAGGTTCCTAATAAAGTTCTTCGCTATTTTCCAATAAAGAAAAGGCTTCAGAGGTTGTTTGTGTCCTCTAGAACTGCAACTCACACAAGATGGCACGATGAAGAGCGCACTAAAGACGGTTTGCTTAGGCATCCGGCAGATTCTCCTCTTTGGAAGGATTTTGACCATAGACATCCAGAGTTTGCTTCAGACAGCCGCAAAGAAGTATGCAAGATGGAGATTTGTATGCACATGTGTGTGGAGAGAAGGAGCCAAGAGGGCGTGTTCGTGTTTTAGGCTTGGGACCAACTCCTCAAGATGTGGGCACACCTGGAACACAGCGAAAAGTACCAACAAGGTTTCAGATGGAAATGGTAGCTCGTCAATAAGCTGAACAACAGGTTGTAGCTCTAACACAGCGCATGGACCACATGCAACAACAAATGGATGAAATGAAAAATTTGTTCTTAGCTTCACAAGGCTTGCAAAATGTAGAAGCCACTTCTCAACATGGTTCTAATTCTCGACTTGTGGTATGCTATCTGCTTAAATTTTTATTGCAGTCTATAGTAATAATTTCGTACTGAAATATTCCTTGTCTATGTTTTGCTATAGAATATAGTGTTTGAACAAGAACATGATGATGAGGAATAGGAGGAGGATATGGTCTATAGGAAAATTGTGTTTCCTAATGTAGCTCCAAGGAACATTGCAGCCACCGCAAGGAATCGTGAAGCCTCTCACAATGAAGATGACAGCGCTGTAATGTTGTCCTCCTTTTCATATACACTTTCAATTTATGTCTTCAATGTCTATTATTCTTTTTAACTCTTTTAAACTGCAATATATTCTTTAGGTTGGTAGGGATGTAATATTGTATGCTCTTGTGAGAGATATCCCTGTTGCTAAGGCTACAATTACCTCAACCGACCCAAATACCGTAGTGGGAGATCAACATCTTGGACGGGAATATTATGAGGTTGTCGTGACGGTTCCATTCAAAAGAGATGTTCTGCTGCCACGTCCATATGATGGTATAGAAAATATAGGTGATGCTCACAAACTGTCCATTGCGTGGCCACACAAGAGGGTAATAATCTACACTACACAATATTTCCATTTTGATGAGTGTAATGGTTGAACTTTAGTTGCTAACTACTAATAACTTGGTAGATAAAGGACAGCAAGAAGAAAGCGACATCTCAGACTACAGGTACTTTACTCAAAACTTTACATTTCTTCTTGTGAAAATCCATCACTTTTTCTTCAGCTTTACATTATTGAAGTTTTGAGTATGAATATAGGAGGGCTATTTGCACTTTTTTCATAGTTCACAAGTGCAAAATAGACAAATGGTTAGATGGCTTAAAACTATTCCAACAAAGTGCCACACATCCCGTCAAAAGGATGTTTATGCAAGAAGTCTAATAAACAACATTGAATCATAACATTGGATGGATTGATAGCACATGGGTCTTAGAATGAATCTAATGAATGTAATGTGTCATCCTGGATTGATAGCACATGGGTCTTTTTCCTGCTTCAGTAGTTACTCGGCAACCATTTTTAGGTAAGTGTCCAGATAACATTCAAATGAAACCACTTCACTAGTCCTTTATTTTGTTCTATTAAAAACTTAGTTGCTAGATGTAAGATTCTTTTAGCGATAATATGTGCTGGATTTTTGCACATAGCCACACACTTGGCCTCAGATTTCGCCGCTTGCTTATGTGTGAATGATTTGCATGGTCATTAAGATATCAAGAATAAATGCTCCCTTCTTCATCTTTTGAGAAACACAAGAATAGCCTAATAGATGCATTCATGCATTTCCTTATTTCTAAAGAAATCTGTGGCACCAAGAAATGTGGCTATGTAACAAGAGAATTACGATAAGTTCAAACAGTTTTGCTGTCTTTTTTGTAGTATTTATATGATCAATAGCCTTTTATCCTTCTTTCAAAACTGCAAAATGCTTATTGTTTCTTCCTGAAGAAATATATGGTAGAGTAATATGAAAATTATTAGTTAATGAATAATAATAGTACTTTCAAGAGGAAATCTTTATGCCGTATGCTAGGATAGTTGTACTTTGTAAGGATTCACTAGATTAATGTGATTTTGCAGCTCTTACGTTCCAAACAGGGGGGATTAGTTTAAGCTTGAGGCAGATTTTTTTTATTCTTTGAGATTTTGGGGCTAATTTATCGAATTTGGTAGGTGGTCGACAAGAATGTAGCCGAGAGATGCACACTTTTATTCTTTATCTCATTTTCTTGCTTCAGATTATTATTTGCTCATCTACTTGTTGTAGTGATGTCACATTGCTAAAAGTTGAGTCTTTGTGTCCCTGATCCAAATAGTTTTCATAAGGGCCAGCATGAGCATTACCTCTGCTTGATACAAATTCACCGCTTTCGGTAAGCTTGATACAACTTCAAGACTCCATTTTCTTTCTTCTTAACTTTTAGTTTCAAGCGCTTGCCCAGTTCCTTCATGGATGTACGTCTCGTTGTTACGGGTTGCACGGTGGTAAATCTTTCTTCCTGCGACCATACTTATCCTTAAAAACCCGTATAGATTGAACCTGTTGAGAGAGAGATAATGTCAAACGATTCAGTTTGGAAGGCTTAATGACCCTTGATTTCCCTCGACGACGTCTTGCATTCTCATCAAGCCCGAGGTTGTAGCTTCACCGAAAAGGTTCTCATTCATTGTTTCACCTCATTTTCTTTCTATTTACCTCAACCGTCTTCAGACAAGCACTTCTCTTTATCCTTGAGATCGAAATCCTAGCACTTGGATCTCGATCGAGGATTTTAAGTAGAAGCTCCTTCATCTCAGTAGAAAAATACCGAGGGCATCTAAAGTCTGCTTTGGAAATCTTTGTATACATCTCTATCAGATTCGTGTCATGGAAAGGAAGGTAAGTTCTTTTCAAATGATTTGGCAGTTCTTCTTTGCATGGGCAGAAGTATGTTCTTTTCAAATGATTTGGCCGTGCTTATTTGAATTGTTGATTGTTGTTCAAGTATTAAATGTTTTTGTTCAAAAACAAAATCATATGAACTAATTTTGAAGTGTTTTTTTTTGCAGGTAGAATCGCAAGGGCGTCCTAGGAAAGCTAGTGTTACCATCATATACAAATACTTTTGTTTAAAACTAGTCACATGTATGCTAACTTATCATTTTGTATGTACTTTGACACCTCATGTGGGTGGAAGACAAGTTGACTCTGGCTTTCAAGATGTAACAGGGTTGAATTTTGTAAAGGAATGATTCTTAAATGTAAGAACTTTGGGCTTTTGGACAAATTTGTATATTCTAGTTGAATGAATTTGATTACGAATTGAATGGATGTATTTTGATGGCATTTGTTGTGTTGAATGGATGCATTAATTGAGTTATTTTTACTGTGATGTGGTGAAAATATGAATTATCAGTTGGATTTATAATATTCTACACAATAATGTTCTATCATTGTTTTCTATCTAAGAAATGCATGGAATTCACACCAATTTGGTTTATCCTCGGGCGATCATCGTCGGAAAATGTATCCTCGCACGATCCGTCGAAAAATGTATCCTCGTAAGATCCGGGAAAAATGTATCCTCGGAAGATCTGCGGCAAAAATGTATCCTCGGACGATCAAAAGTATATCCTCGGACGATCCGTCGGCAAAAGTATGTCCTGTTGAAAAGATATATCCGCTTGTAAATGTACTATAATAACGCCGATCATCTCGTCGGTAAAAATATATCCGCCGGTAAATATTTTTGCCGACAGACTTCATGCGACAGTGTTTTTCTATCGGAAAACTTTTGCCGACGATAATACGTCGCAGTATATGGCTTTTGCCGACAGATAAACTGTTGTTGAAATTGTGTCATGGTGTAGTGCTTGAAGCTCTTGGCTGAAACTCCACTGTTCTTTTCGCGCACTGAAATGATCTTGGTACCTAGTAGACATAGTAGCGGTTGAAAATACGAACCGGTATTGATGATCTAATATCGCGACAACCGCATCGATGTTAGATCATCGAGACGGCCGATGCTTTGAACCGATCGAGGCCCCATGCAGCCCTGTTGCCGTTGAACCGGGACTGTTGTAACTATCAGTCCCGGATTGTGCCCAACCGGCACTGATGGGCCGATATTAAAGGTCGGTTCTGTAGTAGTGGGATGTACAATATACGGACTAATGTCAAGTAACATTGACGCTAACTAGTTTGACACATAATTTCTTTAGCATTTAAGTATATGACCCGATGATCCGACGACTTTTTTTCTATTATATATACGCGCCTGCTGAGCACTGGAGAGGTTCTCTTGATACATGCATGTGCGCAAAACGTTTTCGCTTCTACCGTGCAAATGGTGGCGCTTAGGTGTACGCTCGGCGCGTGAAACGTTGACATGCACCACCGACTTGGAGAAAGCTTGTATACTAGCTCCAAACATAGACTAGCTAGGCTGCTAACGTACGTGGTGGCCTGCGGGTGGTGGCGCGATGGCACGAGGACGCAAACGCAAGGATCGATCATTTGCCCTCACCACGGACGGACAGAGAAACATAGAAAAAAGCACAAAGTTTTGCGCTGGCAGGTGCACGTACGTTTGAGGGCCCATGTAATTAAGGAGACCCATATGAAACCAACCAACCAACGGCGACGACGTATGTGCTGCATGCGTGGGTGATGGGTTGGCCGACCAGGTGGCGTCGCGCCAAAACGGGGAATGGTCACGAGCCAGACGGATGATAGGAGCCGATGAACAGTCATGATAAGGTTGTCACTATCCAAATAGAGCTTATTTATGGCTCGTAAATTTAATATGTATTTGTTTTTTTCAATCTAATTGATCAAATTAGCTAGTATCTATCTATATTTTTTCTGATAGTAAAATAGTAAGAATATATTTTACAGATTAATAAGTAGATTTAATTTCTACTACTATCTTATACTAACAATATAATGTACTGTAAGATTTCTATCCAAATAACGGCAGTATCATGGCCTGTGTTTGTCCCTTGCTTGCTGGATTCGAACGCAGTGCATGCTGGCTAGGAGCGGTGGTTATTTGGGCCGTGTTTTGCATGAGTCCATTTGTAACATCATAGAAATTTCAAAAAATGAGAAAAAAAAATTTAAATGTAAAAATGAAATTGAAAAAAACTCTAAAATTGAAATCAACATTTTAATACAAAACATCATTTCTTTCTCCTTTTTCTTGAATTCTAATCTTAAGTAACACATATGTTGCAATATAAAAACATCACCATCTAAATTAAACAAATTAAGAAAATGAGTTCAAAATATAATCTTATTTTAAATTTCCATCCATTCTAAAAATATTTCTCGAATAATGGTTCAAAAAAATCACTACTACAGAAGAGGCTATCATAAGCGGTTCGAAACCGTTTTTAGAAGCGGTTTTAGAACCGCTTATAAGCAACCGCGAGTGATACTCCTGTTAAGATCAAGCGATTTTATAACCGCTTGTAGAAGTCACTTCAAAAGACAAATAATATTGTGAGGATCGATTCAACCCACGACCTCCTCCTCGTGACCCACGCCTCACCCATCTAACCAACCCACCCACGTGCTCTTTGATAGAGTAGGGCATGCATTCCTTTTATTATTTCGCCGAGGCTTTACAAGCGGTTGGGGACACGAACCCTTCTAGAGTCGGCTCTAGAAGGGGTTCGTGTCCCCAACCGCTTCTAGAGCTAGGGCTCTAGAAGGGGTTCGTGTCCCGAACCGCTTCTAGAGCTCTAGAAGGGTTCGTGACATGAACCGCTTCTAGAGCTTTAGAAGGGGTTCGTGACAACCCCTGAAGCTTTAGCTTCTACACGAACTAGGGCTTTAGAAGGGGTTCGTGTCTAGAACCGCTTCTAGAGACCCACTTCGGTCCGTTGCCCATGAACCGCTTGTGGTGCAGAGAGCACAAGCGGTGCGCAATTAACCGCTTATAATAGGTCGTTTGTGTAGGTCGATTCTGTAGTAGTGAATCTTTACCTTAATAATTTTCTTCATTTGCATTACAAAACTCAAATCCCATAAAAAATTAAATTTTCACATTTAATTATATTTATTGATGAATTTTCTAAATTTTCCTGATTTTTTTATTTTTCATGGATTTTTTCTCTAAAGGAGAAATTCTTTTAACATAAGCTTGAGTACACTACTACAGAACACTAGATCACTACCAGTTCCAAACCGGCATCACTGCTGGATATTGGAACCAGCAGTGATAGTCCGACTATCACTGCTGGTTCTAGAACCAGCATTGATATTGATATCACTATCGATTTGTATGCGAACTGACAGTGATAGTCTGTCAGTTTGTAAATCCAAAAATCACTCGGTAAAATCAAAAAATAATATTATTTGCATCCGAACCACCCTGTATCTACTACGCACGCGCACGGTCGCAAGTCACAAGTCAGGTGATTTTTGCGTGAAATACTCGCGCGTGCGGTTGCTAGGATTCGAACTTGTGACCAACTACTTCGCGTAAACTCTCCTTACCATCTCACCTAACATACACTTCTCAACTACCATAATATATGTTTTCCTTTTATCCCTTTGTATCTGAAAGTTTCAACGATTATTTGGACATCTAAACGACTTCAAATAAAAAAGCTGTCAACTAGACAACTACAAAGTTGTAGATCTCATCGAGAGCTATAATTTTCATATAAATTATGTCCCCATCCGACTATGTATGAAAAAGTTATGATTTTTCAAAAATATTATCACTACCTATTTGGATTCCGAACAGGCAGTGGTACTATTATCCCTGCCGGTTCTTAAGAAGAATTGACAGTAATAGTATCACTGCCTGTTTTTTTAGAACGTCGGTTCTTCTTCGGTCGAGTATTTGTGCCGGTCTAGCTTATAAACTGGCAATGATAGTGTTATCACTGCCGATTTGGGTTACCAGCAGTGATAGACCGGCAAGAAAGGGTTTTTTTTAGTAGTTGTAATAGAGAAAAGAAAAGAGTAAAAGCTTATAATAATAATAAAATTAATAAAAAATTTATTTAAACTTAGAAAATCTTCAGAGATATAATTATAAATTTAAAAAGTCACATCAAAGTAATAAAATGTGAAATGAAAGGGAATTAATGAACTTTGACTACTAATAGTGATATTCTCATAATTTAATAAAAATAATAATACATTATATAGACCTAAAAATTTTATATTATAATCCGAATCGATAAACGCATCAACATTAAAAATATTAAAAGCCCTCAAAAGCTCTGCTGCATAGCCACCCTCACACTCTCCACAGGTCTGCTGCCTCTTCATCTATTTAAAAGAGAAATAGATAAGTCCACAACTCCCAAATGGTTACGAGAAAACAAAAATTTTAGCAGAGGCACGGAGTGGAGAATAAGAAGAGTCAAGAGTGTTATTTTAGTCAAATTTAGATTTTTCTTTAGAAAATAGTTTTGGACACACCTAGGACACCACCAGGCTAACTAGGGCCAACACCTACAGTTAGTATGCCCTGATACCACCTCTGTCGAGGCCCAAATTCACCAATTCGAACCCACTGTGTTTACCGCACTAGTCCTAGGATCAACGCTAGTGCACTATCGGTGTATTCTACACCAGGGTACTCTCTTCACCGCAATCAGGTGGGACCGTGTGCGCAAGACACAGAAAGAAGAAAGTCCTATGCAAAGGACTCAACCGGCTGAAGAAAGACTTTGGCGGGCGACCAGGTCCCAACCCCGGGCGACCAGGTCACGGCCCCTGACGACCAAGACGCGTGGCCACCCGAAGAGCAGCCAGGCAACCAGGCCACGTGATCGTCCTGTGAGCAGGCAGGCCCATTGTCAGTCATCCACGCAGACAGGGTTGAGATGCTTCCACTCGAAGCCTTCGCCCGGATCACAGCGTATCATAGTCATTAAATGCGCACGGGAGCCATTAAATGCGCATGGGAGCCATTAAATATGTAGGGAGTTGTTACAATGCGCCTGGGAGCCATTAAATAGGCGTGGCTCCCTGACGCTATGATGACTTGTCCCTCCGACTGAGCCAGCTCCACCAACTCCCGTTCCATCTGCACCGCCTAGAGCAAGCTGGGGAGACTCGTGTACCAGGCGTTCGTCTCGGGCAATCCGAAACAGGTGGTGTCAAGCAATGACACAGACAAAGAGACTCAGAAGGACAGTAGCGATAGGACTCGACACAATCAATGTAATTAATGTAAAACCATTCCCTCCACTTGCCCTAGCCAGTCCCGAGAGTATATAAGGGAGCTAGTGTGCATGGGGGGAGGGAGATCGATCGATCAGTTCACAATAGAGAAGAGATCCAAAGCTCGAACGATCGAAAGATCGGGCGAACTGAGAACAAGTGGTATACTAGAGCAATACGAGCTTGAGTAGGACGTAGGGCTGTTACCCACATTGGGGGCCCGAACCTAGGTAAACCCCAGTGTGTTCGTTGTGTGTTCTTGAGTTTCTTTTCCTGCTCATCCTGAGAGGAGAGTCGAGAGTGACGCAGCAGCGAAGACCCCCCTACCGAAACTCGGTTATACACTCGAACCAATACTGTTTGGCACGAACACGCCGACATGCACACAACTCAATATTGGCAAGTATCACATCATACACAGCGATAAGAATAATAAGACTCCATTTATTTATATAACTAAGTGTATGATCTTATGACCAACTAACATTATTAAGCCATGCAGGGCTAGACTAAAAATAAAAACTAAGACAAATGCAGCGAAAAAGATAGAAGACGCTGGTGACTCATTAGTACACCATAGGCGACTAACAAGGCTTGGACCTAGTAACTCGCATCCACCTGGAACTCCTCCTCCAACAAGGGCGATGACTCCTCAACTATTAATTTATTGGTAATGGCAAGGACGAGGATGAGTACAAAAGCACTTAATAAGTTGTGCACAGAATGCAATCTTATATAAGCTATATGCAAGGCTTATTCCAAGGGAATGGCTAACATGGCTTATTTGCAGTAAATCAGCATTTATGAACAAATACGATACATAGAATGAAAAGACAGTAAAATAAATAACAGTAATAGATAGATTCAATGTTTCCCAAGTAAACCAAGTTTCCAATCCTAATTCAAGTTTAATCCTTCCACATGGCAACCTGCCATCCCATTCAGTTTTCCAGTTTATTAACTAACCCTTGACTATAATTCCCAAGCTATGCTCAGTACGATGAGCATAGCTATCCGAATAGATTTACACTCTGCAAATGTTACGCACTTTATCCACATGATACAATCAGACACCACACAGGCATGTGATCATAACAAAGCCTTTACAATGCCTATCTAAATCCAGTACTATTCGCTAAGGTTTGAATACTGGTGGACTGGTTACCACATCCAGGGCCCCCCTCTTGTGCCATGTGAGCCAACCCATGCGAGGACTGGTTACCATAGAGCTTGTTTATGGTACCTAAATTTAATATGCATTCGTTCTTTTCGATCTAATTGATCAAATTAGCTAGTGTTTATTTATACTTTTTCCGATAGTAAAGTAGTAAGAATATATTTAACAGAATAATAAGTAGATCTATTTTCTACTACTATCTTATGCTAACAATATAATGTACTGTAAGATTTTTATCCAAATAATAGCAGTATCATGGCTTGTGTTTGTCCCTTGCTTGGTGGGTTCGACCGCAGTGCATGCTGGCTAGGAGTGGTGGTTATTTGGGCCCTCGTGATTACTTCATGTTAAGCTGTGTTTTGCATGAGTCCTTCTTCACTTGTAACATCACAGAAATTTCAAAAATGAGAAAAATAAGCATTTAAAATGTTTAAATGAAATTGAATAAATATCTAAAATTGAAATCAAGATTTTAATACAAAACATCATTTCTTTCTCCTTAATTAGTTGATTGGATACAAAAGTTTAACTAGTTCGTTGCTAGAAACAAAAGTTTAAAAAAGACTACTTAATTAGTCGACTCATCGTCACCGGAGTCGTCGTCGGAGTCAGAGTTGTTGCTCCGACCGTTTGGGTCCTCGCTCGACCCGGCTTTGTCGGGGTCATCCTCCAGCTCCCAGCCGTCATGATAGCCCTTCGACGAGTCGTAGCTATCGTCGTCGTCGGAGGAGGAGGAGGCGGGCGGCGGACGCTTCTGCTAGACGACGACACTTGAGGCGGAGGCGACCAGAGGGGTGCTGCCCGACATGGTTGGAGGCAGACGCGACAGGTAATCTACGACTAGCGGATTCATGGATATGGCGCCGGCGTGGCGCCGCAGCCATTCCCTCAGAGGTCTCGAAGGTGGCGAAGGAGGAGGGTTTGTCAGAGGCGGAGGGTTTGTTAGAGGAGAAGGCTGTGGCGGTGGCAGAGCTTTCGTCGGAGGCCCAGCGGAGCCAACAGATGAGGCGTCGGAGGGGCTCTTCTGATTGCTCATGGCGGCGTCAGATCGGAGAGGATTTCTTTGTTTTGTTGATTGATCGAGTGTAGAGGCGGCCGATCAGCCTCTCTCTTCTTATAGCCACGGAATTGCAATTAACGATCTGCATTGGGGAAACGAAACGCCGCCTGGAACACTGTCTTCCAAGTGGAATTTGAACAGATGGTTTTAATTCTCTCAGAAGATGAAACAATCTACTCGAAACACTACGCACGTCTGCATTGGGAAGACAAAGCAACATCACAGATGGTTTGTAGATAAAACCATCTGCGATGATATAATTGTAGATGGTTTTATCCAAAAACCGTCTACGATGTGACTTGACATCACAGACAGGTTTTGTGCAAAAATCATCTGCAATGTCAGCGATGTCACGTGATATCACAGACGGTTTTATCCAAAAACCATCTGCATCACATCGCAGACGGTTTTTGGATAAAACCGTTTGTGATGATCAATTCTGTTTTCTATAAAAGAACAGAGAGACTAGACCGTCTCTGATTTTTATATCTAAGATGGCTGTGATTGAGAGGCTTTCTAGTGAAAGAGACCCTAGATTTGCAGTAGTAATTGTATATTCTTGTGCTCTAGGTTATCTAAGGTTAGTAATTACTTCAAATTTGAATTACATTTTAGATCTAGCATGGGGGAAATGAATCTGGATCAGATGCTATAGGATGCAGAAGGAAACCGTGATGAGCAGGAGTATGTAAAATTTCGAGGCTTGATGGACGACTCGGAGAAACCTTTGTTCCCGGGTTGCAAGTCCAAATATACAAGGTTGTTGTCCGTGCTGGACTGCTGAAATTAAAGGCAAGCAACGGTTGGTCCGACAAGAGTTTCACGGCGCTGTTAGGTCTGTTAGCAGATATGCTTCCTGAGGGAAATGAGTTGCCGACAACCACCTACAAAGCCAAAAAGGTTCTTTGTCCCTTGGGAATAGAAGTAGAAAGAATACATGCCTGTTCAAAGGACTGTATCCTGTACCGCAAACAATATGCAAACTTGCATATATGTTCGGTGTGTAACACATCTAGGTACAAGCGTAACGATAGATCGGATGATGACGAGGAGGGCATGAAGGTGAAGAAAGGACCTCCCGCTAAGGTGGCATGGTATCTACCTATAATTCCCCATTTGAAGCGTTTGTTTGCGAACCCAAAAGAGGCAAAATTGCTTCGATGGCACTCGGATGAGCGTAAGAATGATGGAATAACTAGGCACCCTGCTGATTCGACACAATGGAGAAACATCGATAGGAGGTTTGAAGAATTCGCAACGGATCCGAGGAATATAAGGTTCGGATTGAGTACAGATGGAATGAATCCTTTCGGTAACATGAGTAGCCGTCATAGCACTTGGCCTGTAAATCTCTGTATGTACAACCTTCCTCCTTGGTTGTGTATGAAGCAAAAGTACATATTGATGTCTATACACATCGAAGGCCCAAGCAACCTGGGAATGATATTGATGTGTACCTAGCACCATTGGTAGAAGATCTCAACACATTGTGGGGTGCAGGTATGGGATGCTCACAAACAAGAGTACTTCACTTTGCGCTGCCTGTTGTTTTGCACCATAAATGATTATCCTGCCCTTGCTAACCTGTCGGAGCAGAGTACAAAAGGAGCCAAAGCATGTACTCACTGCTTGGATGACACCGAGAGTGTTTGGCTAAATTACTCACGCAAAACCGTGTACATGCGTCACCATAGGTTCCTGCAGAGAAATCACCCATACCGCAAGATGAAGAAGCAATTCAACGGCACCACCGAAGATGCTTTAGCTCCAAAGCCTTTAAGCGGGACAAACATTCATGATATGGTTAAGAAGTTGGATGTTGCGTTAGGAAAGGGACGTAAATCGAGGACCTATGAGAAGAGCAGTTGAAGAAGAGATCAATATTTTGGGACCTACCTTATTGGGAGCACCTAGAAGTTCGGCACTACATTGACGTGATGCATGTAGGGTGCATTTGGTTGTTTGCATGGGTGCCTGAATCGTATGAGTGGATGCAGCTGTACGTGTTAGACACATGTTTGGTTTCCTGTTCATCTAGACCATGTGGCAATTGCACCCACTCATGCAAGATGGAGGAAACACAAAAATTGGGCTTCTCTCTAATGCAGGCCCGTGAGATGCATAAACAAGAAATCAAACAACTCAGCTTGTATCCACTCATGCAGGCCAAGGCTAGTCTGGATGGCTCATACGGAACAGGCTAGGATGGTGCAGACAACCAAACACACCCGTAGAGAAGAATGCCTGTGATAGCTTGATTGGTTTTTTACTGAACATTAAGGGTAAAATAAAGGACGGTATGAATGCATGGCATGACTTGGTTGATATGGGCATCAGACCTGAGTTAGCACCAAAAGAGACTGATAAAGGCCGAACATACTGTGAGCCTGCTTATTACACTCTGTCCAACGCCGAGAGAATCAAACTGTGTCAGTGCTTGTATGGTGTGAAAGTTCCGTCCGGTTACTCATCCAACATGAAGAGACTTGTTTCTATACACGATTTGAGTTTAACTAGCATGAGGTCTCATGATTGCCATGTGCTTGTGACACAGATGCTCTCTGTGGCAATTAGAAGTATTTTACCGACCAAGGTTCGGGAGACAATCACATGGATGTGTTATTTCTTTAATACAATTACTCAGAAGGTTATCAATCCTAATGAGAACATCTATATAGTGGATACAACCACCCGTACAACAACACTTCCCCAGAATGAACCTGTTGTACAAGGACCACTCACTCGAGCTTGTGTACGTAAATTAAATTATCAGGTGAAGTCATTCCTAAGTGTTCCTACTAATGATTTATTGAATGGGATGCTATTTAATTCTTGTGATCATTTTATTTTTATTAGGAACTAGGGAGAAGAGCCACCAAGCGCAAAGAGGCTTGAATCCAAGTCGAGGCTTGAAGGAAG
This sequence comes from Guadua angustifolia, assembly GCA_036346375.1. Classification (NCBI taxonomy): domain Eukaryota; kingdom Viridiplantae; phylum Streptophyta; class Magnoliopsida; order Poales; family Poaceae; genus Guadua; species Guadua angustifolia. Next base: position 79,000 of record JAYEVE010000347.1, on the reverse strand, counting down.
TCCAAGTCAGTTTCGGACTCGCAGACAACATCAATTTCAAACATTCATAACTTTTGAACCAGAGCATTTCTGGAGGTCCGCGAGTACAAGATAGAAAGATCTGCTCGACCTTTTTCGAACAGATCCAATATCACCTTCAGATTCCTTATGAGTCCACGGGAAACTGGAAAACAAGGGACACTACTTTTTCTGTCTGAGTCAGTTTGGGCTGTGGGCCTTGTAATTCGAGTTGTATTTGTTTGGCCCATGTGTTTGGCCGACCTGTGCGTCCCTTGGGATACAAATAGTCAACCGCCGCCCCACTTAGGGTTTTGAGTTTTGTTTAGATCAAAGTTAGCGTCGCTACCCTTCTCGTGGATTGCGTGTGTCGGCTAGACCACCCGTTCCTCGTCTGCAGAACTCCACCTTGTCTTGAAATCAGATTGAAACTTCATCTTTAATTTTGCAAAGTTCATTTGCTTTTCATCTTGTTCTTGCTCGTTCTTTGATTACGTGCAAAACAGGGTTGATCGTGAACCGGCAAGATCAACAACCGTTGGAGTGGGTGTATCGATCGCTAAGGCGCAACCGTATCGTGTAGTTGTAATCGGATCACCAACGTCTTCTTCATCAAATCGAAAGCTATGCCTCTTGTCGGCGTTTCATATAACCGGCAAGTGTATTTGTAAGTCAAGGGGCCGCGCGCTCCCTCTCCTTGATGGTTGACTCGGGGAGCCCGAGATGTATACTAGTTCGGGTCGAATGTCCCTGCTTCCAGTTCGTGGTGATGGCTATATATTGCTCTGGGTGCGGCGGACTGCATCGTGTTACAAGCGAGGGCTCGGGACAGGCCCCGAGCGCTCGTCCGAATGGGAACTGGTTTGGGAGCTTCGGAGCTCTCAAACACCGACCGAGTTGGAAAAAAAAGGAAGGGAAGGAAGGAAAGGAGGCCCCCCTCCCCCCCAAAGACCCTGCCCCTCCTTATATAGAGGGAGGAGGCAGATTACATGGGACTCAGGAGAGAAGAGCGGTTGAGACACGCTATGCCCTGGAGATCCGGTCTTCGGTCTGTATGACTGACATGTTTTTGTTTATCTCATGATGGGTTGGCAGGCTCAGCCAGCGGCGCCCTGTCGGTAGCCTTGGCTAGCGGCGCTCCATTGGGAAGGCGCGCACCCGCCCTCTGTGCACCTGTCAGAAGTTGACGTTGTGTGGGCGGCGCCTCTAGTGTCGCCTAGGGAAGGATCGCCTATCCCTGCACGGCCGTCTTGTTCAGACGGCAGGTGACCCACTTCGGGGTCGATCGATGATGTGGCCGGAGTCGCTGAGTTGCTCACCGAGGCCCCGACCAACGGCTGGGTCAAAGGCTGTGTGCATGTCCGTCCTGCGGCCCGGTTGGTGTCCGCGGAAGCCCCCGACCTGAGGGCAGGTCGGAGGCTGCGGGGGCGTCCGACCCAAGGCCAAGTCGGAGCGCTCCGGAGGTCGCGGTGGAGGCTGAGGGTCCTTCGTGACCCGATTGAGGCCTTTTGATCGGAGCCGGACCTAAGATGGTCCATTTAGCGCTCTGGCCGATATTTAGGGATAATCCCATTTGTGAGGGATGGGACTTTGGTAGTACCCTCGACAGCATTCTGCGCCGCTGCCGATCTTATCGGGATGTCCATATTACTGAGAGAAATACAATCTTGAAATGGATGTATACCTTGCTATGGGGTACCCCTGGTATAGGTATTCGTTAGTAGCCCCCGGGGCCACCCGGAAACGTAGGCATTCTCGGTCGGACCCTTTGATTTCTGCGTCCGCTCGGCTTCCACGCACCGAGTGTTTATTAGGTGACACGGAAGCGGGGGCCGGAGCAGCTGCTCATCGTCTAGACCTTTCGATCCTTCCGAGACGCTTAGCTTCGGTCAGCGAAATCCGATCGAGCCTCTTAGCGGATCGGAGGATCGCCCTGGATGGTAGAACCTGACTGCCCTGGTCGGCCGGTTTCAATCGGGTGCGTGCAAGCGCATCCGGTGGATGTAGCCCCTGAGCCTCCGAGCGGGTCGGAGAGCCGGTCGGGGGTTCCATTCGCTGGGTGCCTTCGACCGACTGGGTTGGTGCGAACGCCCAGGTGCTGATTTTACGTCATAGCTAGACGCGGCCGTGGTCGGCGGGGAGGTCCATATGCCTTCGCGAGAGGTTTCGGTTCCCGAGTGCTCGTTTTACGTCGTAGCTAGACGTGGTCGTGGTCGGCTGGGAGGTCCAGATGCCTTTGCGAGAGGTTCTGGTTCCCGGTACTCGTTTTACGTCGTAGCAAGACGCGGCCGTGGTCGACAGGGAGGTCCAGATGCCTTCGCGAGAGGTTCTGGTTCCCGGTGCTCGTTTTACGTCATAGCAAGACGCGGTCATGGTCGGTGGGGAGGTCCAGATGCCTTCGCGAGAGGTTCCGGTTCCCGAGTGCTCGTTTTACGTCGTAGCTAGACGTGGCCGTGGTCGGCTGGGAGGTCCAGATGCCTTCGCGAGAGGTTCTGGTTCCCGGTGCTCATTTTACGTCGTAGCTAGACGCGGCCATGGTCGGCAGGGAGGTCCAGATGCCTTCGCGAGAGGTTCTGGTTCCCGGTGCTCGTTTTACGTCGTAGCTAGACGCGGCCGTGGTTGGCAGGGAGGTCCAGATGCCTTCGCGAGAGGTTCTGGTTCTCGAGTGCTCGTTTTACGTCGTAGCTAGACGCGGCCGTGGTCGGCTGGGAGGTCCAGATGCCTTCGCGAGAGGTTCTGGTTCCCGGTGCTCATTTTACGTCATAGCTAGACGTGGCTGTGATCGGTTGGGAGGTCCAGATGCCTTCGCGAGAGGTTCTGGTTCCCCAGACTCGTTTTCGTCAGTAGCTAGACGCGCCGTGGTCGGCGAGGAGGTCGAGATGCCTTCGCGAGAGTTACGGCTCCCGAGTGCTCGCTTTTACGTCATAGCTAGATGCGGCCGTGGTCGACCGGGAGGTCCAATGCCTTCACGAGAGGTTCCGGTTCTCGGTGCTCGCTTTACGTCGTAGTTAGACGCGGCGTGGTCGGCGGCGAGGTCCGAATGCCTTCGCGAGAGGTTCTGGTTCTCGAGTGCTCGTTTTACGTCGTAGCTAGATGCGTTAGTCGGGCTGGTTTAACGCCGCAGCTAGGCGAGTTAGTCGGGCTGGTTTAACGCCGCAGCTAGGTGAAGGGCATCCATCCCGAGTCCTCATCGGGCGAGGCTATCTCTGAGGAGAGGCGGCTGTCGGTCCACGATACGCCTGCTTGCGGTGTGGGACCTGGAGGGGGTGAGCAAGCGCGTGTTTACCATACGTCGGCCAAACACCGTACTCGTGGAGCTACAAACGGGTTATCCGAGTGGGCCCTGGGGATCCCCCTGGTAAGGGACCCCTTAGCGGACTGTCCCTGCGTCGGGCGTCCGACCCGCTAGGGGCGACCCATAAAAAACCTTTCTTTACTCGATCCCGTGTCAGACCCCGAGCCGTTCGTAGCTCGGGGCGCAGCTGGCTGCTGCCCTTTCGGGGGGCTCCGTGGGAGAGTTTGAAGTATGGTCTCGGACACGAGTTAAGGCGATCGGGTCGTCTGTCAACCCAACTAAAGACCCACCGAGGGTTCGCTTTAGACTCGCTCGATTCGCTTGCTGGGGCGGCTTGAAATCCACTTGGTGGTTCATGCCTTTGGAACCCACAGCTCTAGGCTGATTGTGAGGCACTCAAGCCCTCTCGCCACCTCGAGGTCGCTATGGCCCGGTGGGCTTTTGATACTTGCTCCGGCTTAGAATGAGCCGGCCTGGAGGCGGAGGTCGAGGAGTCGCAGGGCGTTTCGCCCGGAGCGACGTCCTGACGTCCATTGCTAGTACCTAACGCGCGTGCGGAAATTAAATGCGAAAGGAAAAGATCGGGAATCGGTGTATCTTACCAGCGACGTGTTATGGCGCTCCGGCAAGACCTTCGGCACCCCGATCGAGGCGACGCTTGCTTGGCTGGCATCCGCCCGGTTTGTCGATGATTTTGACTTACGGGGCAGGCGTTTTGGTGGGCGAGAGGATCAGCCTTGAAGTTTCTTTGGTGCTTTTCTTCGCCCTCTCCTGCGTGGTCGGCCCTCGTGTCGTGATGAGTGTTTTTTACAGGAAGCGGGGAGAAGATGAACGTTTAGCTTCTAGTCATGCGAGGAACTTCGTCGTGTAATAGATCGAAGTTTGCTTTATGGTTTGGCCAGTCGGGCCATCCTGTAGGTCCGGCCTTATTTTTCATGCTTCCCAGAGGTGACGAACATTCGATGACCATAGCTTTAAAGACCGCGGGGGTTGCATAAGCGTAGGTCAGCACGTTAACCTCTTCGGGAAGACATGAAAAAGGATAGGGACCTGAGGGGCGAGAAATTTGCGTGCACTCGGCACGGAGGGGGAATGTTTCTGACCGGCTATTGATTGTACCACACGGGCATTCCTTTCTACCGCAAGACACTACTTCGCAACCGTAGCCACTGGGGTGTAGGCCGTAGCACTTGGGTCGAGAGAGTTGCCGCTAGGGAGAACCGTATAGCCGATCGGGTCATCGACCCGTGTGAGTGTGATCTTGCAGCCCCCGAGCGGTGCGTGTGGACCAAGTTGTGGTCATCGCGCAGCGCTGGGACTCGGAGGAACAAAAGGCTTAATGCGGGAATGAACAAGTTTGGAGTGTAAAGTTTCGCCTTACTTTTTGTTCTGCGCACTGGAGGCGTCGCGGTGATTAAGCCCGTCATCCGGCCATGGCGAGCGGATTGGCCTCCTGTCACCTCGGGGTCGCAACGGCCCATATAGGCCCTTCCTTCGCTGCGTTGGTGTGGTTGGTCCAGGAGTCGAAGCCGAGGGGTCGTGCCGTGGTTTGCCCGAAGCAGTGCTCTGCCGTCCCATCGCATTTCGATGTGAAACAGGAGGGATGGAAAGGGTGCGTCGCATCACGCTGGGCGTGAAGTTAATGTGCTTGCGGCTCTCTGCCCGACGCGGCGCGCGCTTCGGCCGCCCCGTTTTGCCTCTATAAAGGCTGCATGGAGCGCCCGAGGGCGGTTACTCCTTGCCGTTTTTACTACTTCTTCGTCCTCCTGCGCCTTGTATCAACGCGAGAAGGAAAAAGTTGTCGCATCTCGGACGGTAGATGGCGGACAGCGGCGACGTTCGGAGGGCTGAGAAGCGGGAGGGAGCCACGGGCCCGCGGGCCTCCGACGCCAAGAGGGCCCGCACCGACGCTGGGCCTTCTGCTGCCGCGACGAGGGACAGGGTCGTGCTGCCCGTCGCTTTCTGCATTAGGATCACCCTCCGAGGGTAAGTCCTTTTTGCGGGGCCCTGGAATGGCTTCGATTTTTGCTTTTGCTAACGCCGGGTCGCTCCCTCTTCCTCTTAGTGCTTTCGGTCTACTCCTGGGGCAACCATCCGCGGCCGCCACAACGAGGGAGACGGGCGCGGGCGGCGCGGCTTTCGATGCTCCTCCGATCGCTCCGGGTCACCCCCCTTTGGCGGCGGCCTGGACGACGGATCTGTCAGTCGCATTGGCGCGGCTGGAGGCCTCCCTTGACGCCCACATTGCGAGGGCTGCTTCCCGGCGAGGCGGCGGTGCGATGCGGGCCTTTGCCCAGCCGCCGGGAGGAGCTTCGCCAAGACGCGAGAGGAGGCGCAATACAGCTGGCTCGGGCGAGGCCGCCGAGATAGAGCTGGCCGGACTCGCGAAGAGCCGGACCTCGCATGAGGTTCTTCTCGCTATGCTTCGCCCGCCTTGAAAGCATAGGGAGGAGCCCGGGCAGCTTGGGGTGAGGCTGGACGAACATTGGGACCGCACTTCGTCGGGTATGCTTTCGGCCTCACCCAGCGGCCGATGCCTCGCCGACCGCTTCAGCGCTTTGCGCGAGCACTCCATTCGCGAGGGGCGGGAGGTTGCTGTTGACGTCGCGGAGCATGTGCTAGCCTGCTGTGCCAGCCGCGATGCTTCCTTTGATCCGATGGCAGCCGTCGCCGGGATCGAAGGAGACGCAAAACCAGTCTTGGGCGAGAATGCGGCGGCGGTAGAGAAGGTGGTGGTGCTAGGCGACGTCATCGCGAGCAGCGATAGCTCGGATGACGACGCCTCGGGTTAAGGAAACTCCCGGCGCCTCCGTCTTCCTTTTGTTTTTTGTATAGTGTGATGTATTTTGGACGTTTTACTTAGTATCTCGCATCTTTCCTTCGCGATTAGTGCCCGCTGAATGACCGTAGCCTTTAGGAATTGCGGGGGTGGCCCGAGTGTAGGCCCCAGCGCTAACCCTGCGAGGGAAGACGCAAAGATAGCAACGAACATCGCGGTGCGCGAGCATGTTCCCTTGATCGACCAAGGGCCACCCCACAGGGGTACCCCCTTCTCCCACAAAGCACTACTTCGCAACCATAGCCGCTTGGGCGTAGGCCATAATTCTCTGGGTTGACGGGGATTCCACTTGAGGGGTCCTACTGGTCGGTCGGGGCACAGGCTCAGGCAGGCATATGTGCGTGTCGCCCCGAGCGACGCACAGCGATCGTAGGGCGGGTCGTCATGCGGCGCTTTGGACTCGGAGGATTTTTAGAAAGACGCGGGAACAATGGGAAAGCTCTTTACGGATAGAGTTGCCCTAACTTTTCCATGCTCCATACGCCGGATATGGTGTCACCATCGAGATCTTCAAGTCGGACGATGCCGGGCCGGGGGACCTCCTCAATGGCGAAGGGTACTCCCAACGGGGATCCTTAGCGCGACGTGGTGGCCACGGACACCCCTTCGGATGGCGAGCGAGAGCCACCTTCTTTGGCCCGCTTCGAATGTACTCCCGGAAGATCCCGGTCCGGCTCCGCGTCGAAAACGCGCCGTCGCAGGCGGAAGAGGCCATCAAGGAGATGACCGGGAGTCTGGAGATGAAGACGATGACGCGCGGGACCCCTACCTGGCATGCCAACTGTCGGCGTTTCGTATAACCGGCAAGTGTATTTGTAAGTCAAGGGGCCGCGCGCTCCCTCTCCTTGATGGTTGACTCAGGGAGCCTAAGATGTATACTGGTTCGGGCCGAACGTCCCTACTTCCAGTTCGTGGTGATGGCTGTATATTGCTCTGGGCGCGGCGGACCGCATCGTGTTACAAGCGAGGGCTCGGGACAGGCCCCGAGCGCTCGTCCGAATGGGAACTGGTTTGGGAGCTTCGGAGCTCTCAAACGCCGACCGAGTTGGAAAAAAAAGGAAGGGAAGGAAGGAAAGGAGGCCCCCTTCCCCCCCGAAGACCCTGCCCCTCCTTATATAGGGGGAGGAGGCAGATTACACGGGACTCAGGAGAGAAGAGCGGTTGGGGCACGCTATGCCCTGGAGATCCGATTTTGGTCTTGATGACTAACAGGTTCCTATTTATCTCATGATGGGTTGGCAGGCTCAGCCAGCGACGCCCTGTCGGTAGCCTTGGCTAGCGGCGCTCTATTGGGAAGGCACGCACCCGTCCTCTGTGCGCCTGTTAGAAGTTGACGTTGTGTGGGCGGCGCCTCTGGTGTCGCCTCGGGAAGGATCGCCTATCCCTGCACGGCCGTCTTGTTCAGACGGCAGGTGACCCACTTCGGGGTCGATCGATGATGTGGCCGGAGTCGCTGAGATGCTCGCCGAGGCCCCGACCAGCGGCTGGGTCAAAGGCTGTGTGCATGTCCGCCCCTGCGGCTTAGTTGGTGTCATGAAGCCCCCAACCCGAGGCCGTGTCTGAGGTCATGGGCGTCCGACCCAAGGCCAGGTCGGAGTGCTCCGGAGGTCGCAGTGGAGGCTGAGGGTCCTTCGTGACCCGATTGAGGCCTTTTGATCGGAGCCGGACCTAAGATGGTCCATTTAGTGCTCTGGCCGATATTTAGGGATAATCCCATTTGTGAGGGACGGGACTTTGGTAATACCCTCTCCAGCATTCTACGCCGCTGCCGATCTTATCGGGATGTCCATATGACTGAGAGAAATACGATCTTGAAATGGATGTATACCTTGCTGTGGGGTACCCCCGGTATAGGTATTCGTCACCTCTCATCGAAACATCAGGACACCTAAGGCGACATCAAGTGGTATCAGAGCTCAAGGTGGTGAGAGATCTTCTGTGCTATTATTTTTCTTCTACCTACAGTCTAGTAAATACCAAAAAATATATAGGCGAGTAGCCACCCGCGTGATCCAAGACGTTTTTGTGCCTTGCTTTTGCTACGTAGTTCTTTGCTTGTTGAATCTACGGTTGCTTCGTCGATGTCGAGTTGCTGGTCTTAGTTTCTTCCTTTAGAGTTTCAAGTTCGATTCACGTTTCTGTCATGGTTGTGTCCTGCTTCTTCGAGTTTGCGTTGGTGTCGGTTCTATTTCTTTTGTTGTGATATTATACCTGTTCTCTGTTTGAGTCATCTCCCATATCCGAGTTGAGTCCAGGTCCTCCTGTGTTTTCTAATCCGAATAGCATTGAATTAGAGAAGCAAACAGGTAGTCTCGCCAAATTAGAGGGCAGGAAGGGGCAAGTGCAGATACCATAGCCATGCCAAATCAGTGAAAAAAATAGAGAAAGTCGCACTCATCTTTTGCAACCAAATTTCAGAGAGAGAGAGAGAGTTTTAATTACCTTTATACCCCTGGTCATCTAGAAAGTCGCATGTGCAAATTTGATTTTTGGAGTCCTTGAGTCATTCTACTAGAGTTTTGGTGACCTCCTCAAAAAAAAGAGGAAAAAAAAGGAAAAAAAACATTGCTACATCCTTTGCGGTTTCTGTTCAGGTTGATCGTGGCGACATTTGTGTTCTCAACTCGTGTCTCTAGTGTGGTTTGAGACTAGGACCAGCACCATACTGTTGTAGAATGTTTATTCAACTTGTTGTGACTAATGTGGTAAGAGCTATCCTTTGTTACACTTGCCAGCCTCCTATAGCTCCACAGATCTTGCCACAGCTGTACAGGAGGTTGTCACCAAGCATCGATACATCCATCTTCTACAGGTTTCCTGGTCGAGTCGGTGGCCATCACCCCTTCTGAGCATGGTAAGAATTGGTAAGAACTTGATAGAAAGCTGAGAGTGTTTGTTGAACCAACCACATCCCAATACTTTAGCTTTGGTACTTTTGTTTGTTTCTATTTTCTTTTTTGTCTTTCTCTAACCATGGCAGGAAATATGGGTGACTCGGAGGATGGCGCATCGCATTCACCTCGTACTTAAGGCATCATACAACATTTTGCAACCACAATAATGCTGCAAACAGAGGGTCTATATGAGGATGTCCGTGTCACAAATGAGCATCTTGGTCAGTTGGAGTCTGCTCAGATTGACACCAACACCAGGCTGACAAATTTGGAGGCTTCTGTTGGCACCATCAATACCAACCTGACAGAGGTATTGGTGTTGTGGATGCCTTAAGTATGTCCTTTTGATGGGTCGAGTACCTCCTGCTGCACGCGGTAATGGTGTTGTGGGCAACGAGGTGGATGAGAACGTCAACAACTATGCTGCTGATATGGAGCTTGAGGAAGATCCTCCATGGTGACAACCTCACCGCAACCGGCATGGTATGGGTCCTTTGTGCCCTCGGTATGAGGTACGTGACCATGATGATTCCCTTGGTAAGGTTAAGTTCACCATGCCTCCTTTCGATGGTAAATATGATCCTGATGCTTATCTTACATGGGAATTAGCGGTCGATCAAAAATTTGCTTGCCATGATTTTCCTGAAAACAAGAGGGTTAGGGCTGCCACTAGCGAGTTTACTGATTTTGCTTATGTTTGGTGGAATGAGTACCGTCGTGCACAAGCACATGCAGCACCACAAACTTGGGATCAGTTAAAACGAGTCATGCGTGCTAGATTTGTTCCTTCGTATTATAAGCATGATTTGTTATAGAAGTTGCAACAATTAAGGTAGGATAGCAAGAGTGTAGAGGAGTACTACCAAGAGTTGCAAATTGGTATGCTGCGTTGTGGGTTGGTAGAAAATGAGGAGTGTGCTATGGCTAGGTTTATGGGAGGCTTAAACCATAAAATTCAGGACATTCTCGCATATAAGGAATATAATATTATCACTCGTTTATTTCACCTTGCATGCAAAGCTGAAAGAGAAGTGCAGGGACGCCGCATTGGCATGAGGACTAACTTTTCTGCAGGGCACCATACTTCGTCGGCTTTCCGCTCTCCGGCAGCCCCTACAAGCCAAACGCCGACACCCTCTACTTTCAACAATAGGTCACAGCTTGCCGCTTCCCCGATAACCCCACAGGCGTCTGAAGGGTCAAAAGGTGCTATTCATGTACCCGCCAAGAGTGCCTCATCAGTTTCTTCAACAGGGCGAACCAGAGATATTTAATGTCATCAATACAAGGGGTTTGGACATGTGCGGAGCGAATGCCCGTCCAAACGAGTGTTGATTGTGAAAGACAATGGTGAGTATTCCTCGGCTAGTGAATTGGATGAGAAAACACGTGCTTTGCTTGCAGTTGACCATGCAGGTTCTGGAGATTCTGAAGAAGAACACATTGGAGTTGAGCATGCCGAGCGATATGAGAGCTTTATTGTGCAGCGCGCACTAAGTGCACAAGTGGAGAAAACTGAACAAAATCAGCGACACACCCTGTTCCAAACTAAGTGTGTTGTGAAGGAACATTCATGCCGAGTGATCATTGATGGTGGAAGCTGCAATACCTTGGCTAGCTCTCACCTTGTTGCCAAGCTCTCATTGGCCACTAAGCCGCATCCACAACCATACTACATTCAGTGGTTCAACAACAATGGTAGGGTCAAGGTAACGCGATTGGTAAGAGTGCACCTCACTATTGGTTCTTATGATGATTATGTTGATTGCGATGCTGTACCTATGCAAGCATGTTCCATTCTGTTGGATAGACCATGGCAATTTGATAAGGATTGTTTACATCATGGTAGAACCAATCGATACTCTTTTATGCATAAGGGAAAGAAACTTGTGTTGCATCCTATGTCACCTGAAGCTATTTTGAAAGATGAACTTGCTAGGGCTAGTAAAGAGAAGACTCATGGGAATGATGCAAGTGAGAATCAGATTGTAGCAAAAGAAATTGAGCAACATAGGAAGAGGGAAACCAAATCTGAACTTGTGAACAAGAATGAAATAAAATTGAAGGGGTCTACTTTTCTTGCTACCAAATTTGAATTGAATAGACTGAGTGCTACTGATTCTATTTGTTATGCCTTAATTTGCAAAGGTGCTTTATTTTCATTTGAGGATGTACCGTCTTCTATGCCTCCTGCCATCACTAATCTTTTGCAGGAGTATCACGATGTTTTTCCTAAAAAAGTACCATCAGGACTGCCACCTGTGCGCGGCATTGAGCACCAAATTGACTTAATTCCAGGAGCTTCTTTGCCCAACCGCGCACCATACAGGACCAATCTAGAAGAGACAAAAGAAATTCAGCGCCAAGTCCAGGAATTGCTTGATAAAGGTTACGTACGCAAGTCACTTAGTCCTTGTGTTGTGCCTGTGATTTTAGTGCCTAAAAAAGATGGAACTTGGCACATGTGTGTGGATTGTAGAGCAATCAATAACATTACCATTAGATATCACCACCCTATTCCTAGGTTGGATGATATGCTTGATGAATTAAGTGGCTTTACTGTGTTCTCAAAGGTTGACTTGCATAGTGGTTACCACCAAATCCGCATGAAATTAGGTGATGAATGGAAAACAACATTTAAAACTAAGTTCGGTTTATATGAGTGGTTAGTGATGCCTTTTGGATTGACTAACGCACCTAGCACTTTCATGAGATTAATGAATGAAATTTTACGTGCTTTCATTGGTAGATTTGTGGTGGTATACTTTGATGATATCTTGATCTATAGCAAATCACTAGATAAACATATTGCTCATTTGCGTGCTGTGTTTAATGCTTTACGAGATGCACGTTTATTTGGTAACCTTGAGAAGTGCACATTTTGCACTGATCGAGTTGCTTTTCTTGGCTATGTTGTTACTCCACAAGGAATTGAAGTTGATCAAGCCAAGATTGAAGCAATTCAGAGTTGGCCTACTCCTAAAACGGTCACACAGGTGGGGAGTTTTCTTGGGCTTGCTGGATTCTATCGCCGTTTTGTGAAATATTTTAGTACCATTGCTGCACCTTTAAATGAGCTGTCAAAGAAAGGTGTTTCTTTCCAATGGGGCAAAACACAAGAAGAGGCCTTTAATTTACTGAAGCAAAAGTTGACTTATGCCCTACTGCTCCAACTCCCAGACTTTGGTAAGACTTTTGAACTGGAGTGTGATGCTAGGGAATTGGGATTGGGGGCGTTCTGATTCAGGAAGGTAAGCCAGTTGCTTATTTCAGTGAGAAGTTGTCAGGGCCTAATTTGAACTATTCTACTTATGACAAGGAATTATATGCACTTGTTCGAACTTTAGAGACTTGGCAACATTATTTATTGCCTAAAGAATTTGTCATACATTCTGATCATGAATCTTTGAAGCATATTCAGAGTCAAAGTAAATTGAATCATAGACATGCAAAATGGGTTGAATTTATTGAGTCTTTTCCTTATGTCATAAAACACAAGAAGGGAAAGGAAAATGTTGTTGCTGATGCTTTGTCTCGGAGATATAACATGTTGTCACAACATGACTCTAAAATCTTTGGTTTAGAAACAATTAAGGAGCAATATGTGCATGATGCTGATTTTATCGATGTTTTGATGCATTGTCAAGAAGGAAAAGCGTGGAACAAATTCATTATCAATGATGGATTTGTATTTCGAGCTAACAAACTATGTATTCCAGTTGGTTCTGTTCGCTTGTTGTTGCTTCAGGAGGCGCATGGGGGAGGACTTATGGGACACTTTGGTGTGAAGAAAACAGAGGATGTGTTGGCCAACCATTTTTATTGGCCGAAGATGAGGCATGACATGGAGCGCTATGTGTCTCGCTGCTCTACATGCAACAAAGCTAAGTTTCAACTGAACCCATATGGTTTATATATGCCTCTTCCTGTTCCTAGTGTTCTCTGGGAGGATATATCAATGGACTTTGTTTTAGGACTGCCTAGGACGAAGAGGGGGAGGGATAGTATATTTGTTGTGGTTGATCGATTCTCTAAGATGGCACATTTTATACCTTGTCAAAAGAGCGATGATGCTACAAATATTGCTGATTTATTTTTCAAGGAGATCGTCTGTCTACATGGCATGCCTTCTACTATTGTTTCCGATCGAGATGCTAAATTTTTGAGCCATTTTTGGAGAATGCTTTGGAATAAATTGAGGACCAAGCTGCTATTTTCTACTATATGTCATCGTCAAACTGATGGACAAACTGAAGTTGTTAATCACACATTATCCACAATATTACGAGCTGTTTTGAAGAAGAATTTGAAGATGTGGGAAGAGTGCCTACCTCATGTGGAGTTTGCCTACAACCATTCATTGCATTCTACTACCAAGAGGAGTCCTTTTCAGGTGGTATATGGGTTTAATCCTCGTGCTCCAATTGATATTTTGCCATTACATTGTCTGAAAAAGTGAATTTTGATGCTTCCAAACGTGCTAAATTTGTGCTAAAATTGCATGAGAATACTAAAGAGAACATAGAGCGCATGAATGAAAAATATAGAGTTGCTGCTAGTCAAGGTAGAAAGGAATTAACTTTTGAACCAGGAGATCTTGTTTGGCTACATTTAAGAAAGGATAGATTTCCTGAATTACGCAAGTCTAAATTGATGCCTAGAGTTGATGGTCCTTTCAAAGTGATTGCTAAGATAAATGATAATGCATACAAGCTTGATTTGCCTGCAGGTTATGGTGTTAGCGATTCTTTTAATGTTACTGATTTGAAGCCGTAAATGGGTGAAGAGGATGAACTTGAGTCGAGGACAACTCCGATTCAAGAGGGGGAGGTTGATGAGGACATCTCTATAGTGGATACAACCACCCATACAACAACGCTTCCCCAGAATGAACCTGTTATACAAGGACCACTCATTCGAGCTCGTGCACGTAAATTAAATTATCAGGTGAAGTCGTTCCTAAGTGTTCCTACTAATGATTTATTGAATGGGATGCTATTTAATTCTTGTGATCATGTTATTTTTATTAGGAATCAGGGAGAAGAGCCAACAAGCACAAAGAGGCTTGAATCCAAGTCGGAAGCATGAAGGAAGTCCAAGTCAGTTTCGAACTCGTAAACAACATCAATTTCAAACATTCATAACTTTTGAACCAGAGTGCTTCTGGAGGTCTGCGAGTACAAGATAGAAAGATATACTCATCCTCTTTCCAACGGATCCAATATCACCTTCAGATTCCTTATGAGTCAATAGGAAACTGCAAAACAAGGAACGCTACATTTTCTGCCCGAGTCAGTTTGGGCTGCAGGCCTTGTAATTCGAGTTGTAATTGTTTGGCCCATGTTTTGGCCGACATGTGCATCCCTTAGGGTACAAATAGTCAGCCGCCACCCTACTTAGGGTTTTGAGTTTTGTTTAGATCAATGTTAGCGTCGCTACCTTTCTCGTGGATCGCGTGTGTCGGCTATACCACCCGTTCCTCGTTTGCAGAACTCCACCTTGTCTTGAAATCAGATTGAACCTTCATCTTTAATTTTGCAAATTTTGTTTGCTTTTCATCTTGTTCTTACTCGTTCTTCGATTGCGTGCAGAACAGGGTTGATCGTGCACCAGCATGATCAACAACCGTCGGAGTGGGTGTATCGACCGCTAAGGCGCAATCGTACCGTGAAGTTGTAGTCAGATCACCAACGTCTTCTCCATCAAATCGAAAGCTATCCCTCTCATCGAAACATCGGGACACCTAAGGCAACATCAGATCCCGAAGGACTTGATGCTCTACAGGCCGAGGTAGTAATGACTCTATGTAATCTTGAGATGTATTTCCCTCCATCGTTTTCGATATCATGGTCCATCTCATTATTCACCTTGTGAGGGAGATAAAGATGTGCGGACCTGTGTCCCTATGTAGTATGTACCCATTCAAGAGGTACATGGAAATTCTCAAGTCCTACATACGGAATCGATCTTGACCAGAGGGTAGCATTATCGAAGGTTATGCAACACAAGAGGTCATTGAATTCTGCATGGATTACATGGCTCAGGTCGAACTAATAGGTGTGCCTCAATCCCGCCATGAGGGGAGGCTCCACGGCATTGGGACCATCAGAAGGAAAGCAATCATGCTTGATCCGGTTGCGTGCGCGAACGCCCATTTCACAGTTTTGCAACACATGGCTGTTGTGGCCCCGTATATCGAAGAGCACAAGAATTTGCTACGGCAAGAGAATCCGACGATGTAAGAATATTGGATCATCAGACAGCATAACCTTTAGTTCAATAGATAGTTCAAGAAGCGACAACCCATTACTGAAAGCACGTCAGGTGATACGCTGACATGGTTGGCAAAAGGGCCAGCTTTTATAGTTGTAACATGAAAAGGATATGACTTAAATGTGTACACATTTTACATGAGGGATCAGGACATGAAGAGCAAAAACCAAAACAGCGGTGTTCACATCGATGCGCTAAATACCGCTGGATTGATGAGGACCTCGTATTATGGGTTCATTGAGGAAATTTGGGAGGTCGACCATGTGCTATTCAAGATCCCCTTATTTCAATGACGTTGGGTTAACCTGCAACACATGAAGGTTGACAAGTATGGCGTCACAACTGTGGACCTCGAACGTGTCAAATACCAAGAGGAACCATTCGTTCTCGCCAACCAAGTTGTTCAAGTCTTCTATGTAACCGACCCATTCAACAAGCAGCACCACGTTATTCTTCAAGAAAAAGGAGGATTGTCGGAGTAGAGAATGTGGTACATGAGGAAGAATACAATCAATTCGACGAGTTGTCTCCTATTGATATTGGTGTCACAATCTAGAAAGACCAACCTATGGAAGCTAGCTACACACGTGTTGATCATCGCGAAGGGTTAATTTTTGTACAAAAGAATAAGCAAGTGTTGTCATCATGAGGACTTTATGTATATATACCAAGCTAGTGTTCCTGTATTATAATCAATTAATGACATGTATTAATTACTGAAATGTATTGATTAAAATTAAGCAGGTGTATATTGTACAAAATGAGATCTATGTATTATGATTAATTTTAATATATGACATGTATATTTGCACGGCAAAAAAATAATACAATGGCCCATCCCAGACGGTTCTAGGATTGAACCGTCTGGGATAAACATGTTTATCCAGACGGTTCCATTTGGGATGGTCTTCCCGTGCCACTCAATAAATCCCGCACCTGCCATTTCACCAAGTCTCATGCACACTTAGTTTATTGCAACCCTAGCTATCACGAGCCCCTCTCCCTCAGCGACGCCCTCCCCCCTCGGTCGTGCCCTCCCCCATCGGTGGCGCCCTCCCCCCTCGGTCGTGCCCTCCCTCGTCGGCGGTGCCCTCCCCCCTTGGTCGTGCCCTCGCCCTATCTCAGTGGTGCCCTCCCTTGGCGGCACCTCCCCCCTCAGCTGCACCCTCCCCGCGGTGGTGTCTCCGCTCCCCCTGGGTGGTGTCTCCCCTCTCCATCGGTAGTGCCCTCCTCCCTCCCCCTTTGTTTTTATTGCCTTGCTTGCTCCATGATGACAATGGGTATTCTGATGATTAGAACATTTATTTCTATGAACTGGGCCTTGAACCATACGCTTAAACACTGATTAGATTATATCTTGATTGTTATATCAGTACATGTGCTATTTACCTGCTTAGCTACATACACTTTGTTATCTTAACTGTTACTGGTGTGCTTAATTGAGTGGATCAGTTCTAGTGCTGTTGTACTATGACGGAATCATGTTGTTAAAATGCTGAACTGGTAGTCTTTTGTTGATTCAGTTAGCAAGTGCTTAATCTGCATATTAAGTTGGTAAGGGTTCAAGGCCTTATTCACTGAATTAATTGTTAGCCCATTCGTGATTAAACTTAAAGGTTTAAAATCTTCAACCAACCCTCATCTGAGAGCAATATAATACAATCTTCATTCAATTTGTCCGATTGGTGTTGCATGTACAAAATATCTCTTAACTTACCTTCTCTTAAATTTGCATCTCTTAACTTACCTACTCTTAACCTTGCATCACACAAGATGGCGTCTCCTCAATCCTCAGCGCCGAAGGGATTTGATGATGCACCCAATGTAGAAAGAAACAGGCACAGTGCAAGAGGCCTTAGTAAATGGCCTCAAAGCTATACACCATCACAGCGGTCAATCCGCATGATGGGGCCTCTATCGCACCTCCAAAGGTTACGACAGCTTTCCGGACCATGTGCGGGATCGTTGGGCGTGAACGGGTCCCCATCACCTATCCATCATGGAAGACGCTGACAGATGAGGAGCGCGATAACCTGGTGACAAAAATATTCACGTCATTCGAGCTTCTACAAGACTCCATGCCGGCACTGCGACAGTACGTGTTGCTAGTGGCGGGAAAGGCGAGGAAGAACTTCAAGAGCGTCCTCGTTGCTAATTACGTCAATAAGGAAATGACTCTATTCCAGAAGTACGGGTTCATCTCTGAAGACATTTGGGGACAATTTGTTGACTTGAAGATGATGGAAGAGTTCATACTTCAAAGCGCGGCACACAAGACCATCTAGTCAAAAAACACACACCCACACAGATCTCGGCTCAACTAGGTATGCGGGTAAGATGGCGCAATGGCCGAGGGAGGACGACGAGGTAGTCCAGAAGGAGGTCACACCACCATTTGCCTCGATCGTGGACTCGCGTGCCTAAAACTGGGTAAGAGCACGGTCACGTCACACTTCTTCAGGCGGTGTATCCTTTGCAAACCCCGTTGATGAGGAAGTGTCCCAACGCCTAATATCGTTGAGCACAAAATCTTCCCAGGGCTCTTTATGGCCTTGGGAAACAAGGAGAGCCCAGGTCACACCAGAGGCCTAGGTGTTTTCGTTCCCTGGAAATTGGGATTCCCACAGGACTCAGTCACGTACCAGAGTAGGAAGAGAAGAAAAGTCGAGCGTGAGGAACAGCTAGTAGCCCTCATTGAGTAAAGGGTTGAGGAAAGGCTTAGAGCACAATTCAATGATCAGCTACGAAGTCTCAAGGAAAGGCTGGAGCAAAGGGTGGCTGAGGAGAGGCAAGCACGGAACGTGCTAGCCCAAGAAGCACATGCGTAGTTTAGCCCAATAAACCATCGGAGTAGCTGCGCATCCGCCCCTGAGACGAACGTGGATGAAGCCAGATTTCCTCCTGATGACACCCTGGTAACATGTCTGCAATACTCCTTACCTACACTTCTAATGTTGGATGTGTTTCCTACACTTACCTACCCTGCTAACAAGTCTGCAATGCCCCTGAGACGAACGTGGATGAAGCCACATTTCCTCCTTGCATGATTTTTTTCATATTTTTCTCAATTTTTTCTAGCCTAGGGAGATCATTATGCAATTGGTTGAAAATTGCCAAAATTTTAGCAAATTTGGCCAAAATATCAGTAATTTTAGTCACAAAAATTTTGGAATTCAAATTTTCTTTTTGGATTTTGTCTAGATTTCGCCTGAAATTTTGGATTTGGCTGCCCCTGAAATGTGGTTTGAAAATGAAATTTCAAACATTGTTGGATCTGATGATCAAGAGTTGGCCTTTTAACTCAATCAGTTATAGCAATTTATCTTCGTAAGAGTATAATTGCTTAATGGACAATATTCCACTTATGAGAGAATCTCAAAACATCTATCCACCTAGTCCACCTAAGTCCTTGATCTCTAGGAAGTTAGGTGACTCATAATTCTCCACTCACCAAAATATGAAAATGGTGTTTATCATTACATGGATAGGGGAGATTCATCTTTATGGCCAGTAGAAAATACTTAGTCCAATATTTTTCTCAATGACCAAATTGCCCTGATCTCTCATACAAACTTTATAAGATGGATATTTCAGTTGCAACATGTTTACATTTGATCAACAGAAATATGTTCTAAATAACAGCATGCAAAGTATATAAACCAATTATATATATACTGCTGAAAATCAATTGTAGAACATTAAAGATTGACCACTTAATATCTAGGAGCATGGAAATAACAAATCTTCATCTAGAACATTATCTTGAATCAACAAATGTCATAGCTACTTTAAATGAACACATATATTGACCAAAAGTCAGTGATTCCTCTATATGGCTGTCTCTAGCCCAAGAAACAAAATTCTTAGTATGATTTTGTGAAGTCAAGGTTACTCATGATAAATATATTTCTCTAGGTCACTTATTTTAATCTTGCATTCTCATTCATGATATCGATGATCTCCTAAATGCTTCCTTTATGTTCTTAAGCAACATTTGCTGACTCATTGATAAAAGATGTCACCACTTAATAAATTGCTTAGGCTAACTAGGCTAATCATTGCCCTAGGTAATATCGCCTCTATCTTCACTAGTGGTTTCCTAATGTATTTTGCCATCACTTGTCAATATATCCATTGCTTTCTTTATGCCA
Source organism: Guadua angustifolia (assembly GCA_036346375.1). NCBI lineage: Eukaryota > Viridiplantae > Streptophyta > Magnoliopsida > Poales > Poaceae > Guadua > Guadua angustifolia. The sequence continues at coordinate 59,551 of JAYEVE010000347.1, read as the reverse complement.
CTCCAAATTCCTTCCCCTCTTCACTTTAACCATTAAAATTCTGAGTGCATCTGCCCTAGGCATACGTGGGAATCATCTCAGATCATATTGAAAGACCATGTGGAGGTCTACCAATGATTGTGATGAGTTATTGATATTATTTATGCATGTGGTGGTTTGATTTGAGTTGGATTTGAAGTTGAATTTAAAATTTGAAGCATTTGGAGATCTGCCTAGCAAGTGCGGTGCTATCGGTCTAAGGGCAATAGCATCGGCCTCATGCCGGAGTGTTTTTTCTAGAGGGCATGTTTTTGGGGGATTTGTGTAGGGCGGTGCTACCGGTCATGGGGCAGTAGCACCAGCCCTTATGAGTGAGTTTGAACTAAAAATTGTGATTTTTGATTAAATTCATAGTATATCTTTTTTTGACATTGCTATGTGATGCAATTCCTTGTTTTTTATGGTTGCAGGACATTGATGATAGATCATGGTGAGACAGAGGATGGCCAGGACTAGACGAGGAGCGTCGGAGGTCCAGACGGTCGAAGATTGCCGAAGACTATCGAAGACGGAGTCAGTGCAAACCTAGAAGACAAGGAACGGATGAGATGCTAACTAGAGCTACTCGAATCAAGGAGGGCCATTGGATCACGGTCTAGGTGATAGAGTAGCAGGTCTAGTTAGTATGTTTTGAAAAGCATGCAAAAACCTGTTATGTTGGAGGGTTTCAGGTTAGCCCATGTATGAGTAAGTGAGTTAATTCTAGCCCTTGATTGTGATCTTTAGGGCAGAAAGAACTTATCCAAGGGTGGAGGGTGACCAAGAGTAGTATATAGAGGGGTAGGGGTAGCCTTCCTCCTCTTGAAGGTTTTAGAGATTTTGTGATCCTTTGAGCTTTGCCCACATTGTTGTGAGGCTTTGTAAATCTCTCTTCCAGAAATGCAAATCATTCTCTCTTATGCTTGAATTTACTTTACGTATTTACTTTATGTTTTAAATTCAGCACTTAAATTCTACAATTTACATTCTTGCAATTTACTTTCCGCACATTTGGATTTGCCTCCCCTCCTTCTAAATGCTTATGGATTTTGTGCTGAGGATGTGTGATTGATGGATGAGTCTTCTTTAGACCATATCCCAATCATCTAGGTAACTCTTGTGTTCTTTCTTGTAAGAAACCAATCTTTTGCTTTTTAAAGGGTCATTCTTGATAGATTAGGTTTTTGTTGTTGTTGACTTGTGTTCTTGCTTTCCTTGATGTGTAGGATATCATCCAAGATCGTCTTGACCATCAAAACCCCACAAGCAAGTCCAAGATCAAGTTTTTGAGATTTTGCTCAAACTTGGTGCATTATTCCTTCTATTTGAGAAAGGTCAGAACTTTGACGTCAATCCTTTGGATTGAAGGTTGGAATAAGTTCTTGACCTCCATAGAAAGGTGAATGCCAAGTTTTATGAGTTTTGGACCAACCGATCAAAAGTTGCATCATTTTTGCTTTTGGAGTTCGTGCTGAATTTTCTACTGTTCTTGAGCCCGGTCATACTGCCCCTAGTGCGGTCATACCGACCTCCAGTCATATCGCCCCTAATGCATTCATACCGGCCATATAGGATAAAATACTCCCTCTCATTTGCTCCTTTTGATTGTTTCATCTGAGGGCTTGTTTGGATCATTTTGAGTGAGGGAAAATTTTATTTGGGATCATTCACTCCCCTCTGATCTCCATCTCGGTCCTTCACATATCATATTGCATACATCAGGTACGACATTTCTACTATGAAGAATCAAGGGTGGAGATGGTATAATTCACCTTTAGAACATGTCCATTAGTGAATACCATATTGAAGTGTTTTATCAAGGAATTCCAATCCCCTTTGCCTCCTTTGGCCACATAGTACTCGGCCCTCATTATAAATTCATTGGAAAAATTTAAGGCTAATCAGATATCATGAGAGTATGAAATAATCATATAATATAGCAAAATTTGATCTTCAATACCAGGCCTATCTTTTCTGTATTTTATTCCATACAATTAATAGTAAAGAATGCTATTGGCAAATTTACTTAATTATGATACAAGCATACGGGCATCATAAATATATCTAAACAGCAAGGAAATATTTTTTCCTAAGCATTAGATAAATTTCTAAGAATTAATAATAATTTCCATAGGTTTTTTTGTAGTTTTCTAAACCTAATTTGTAATTTTAACAATTATTGTGTTCAGAAAACAATTACTGAACAAATTAAATAGTAGAAAGTTATAAATGTAAGTAAATAAAACTTACAAGGATTAATCCACCAATTTTACCAATGGTGGGAGTTCTCTTTTGAAATTTCTAAATCTCGAGGTCCTTTTGCAAAGAGAATCTAATTCTCCCCATGGTACAAATTGGTTGGACATTTTGGGTCAATTCTGTAATGTACCATGGGTTGCACTGGGCCTTATGGCTCGACTAGACTTCGGTGCATATGGCGTATGCACTAGGGTTCCTAGAACCCTAGTTGACATCACTCTAGCCCATGTGGGCTCAAGATGCAGAGATGAACCAGTGTGGCCGAATCCGATACCGACTTTCTTGAGAGGTGCAATGGCCACCTCTAATGGTACCTGTTAGCTTGATGTGATAACAATGAACCCCCATGGCTATTCCATTGTTAATAGATCCTAGGAGGTTGTGGCGGTCCCACATCCAGTGATCATGGTGAGACTAGTGATAGAGATTTCAATGTCTTCCCCTTCCCAACTATGGGGTGGCTAGGCTGCCATGACATGGAGGCTCATGGCGGCTCACGTTGAGTAGTTAGTGACGTGGCCGAGGATCGCGTATGGCAATGTGCCATTGTGCATACATACAGCTTGTTGCCAATGGCAATGGTAGTGGTCGGTAATTTTCTACTAATTTTTCTATATGTAGAGACAATTGCTATTGCAAAAAACAATTTTTGGTAATTAAATAAAGTCACAAAAGACTAATGAATGAAACCAAAACTTTTTGAGGGTTTAATTTGCAAGTTTCCATGTGTGGATACCCCTAGAATGAAAATATGTAAATACCAAGGTCTAATATGCAATTTTTGGGTCCCAATGACCTAATTTTAATAATAAAGGACTCCTCCGTATTTTCACAAAAAACCTAGGGCTTTTCTGTAAAATTTCCACCGACCAACCCAACAACCCCGTGTGCTATCATTGTGCTGTTGGGGCTAGATCTAGCCCAGAGGGCTCCCTACGCCCACATAATGTTTGTTAAGGGTATGTTTGTTTAGGCTTGAGCTTGAGTTTATTTGGCTTCTAGACCTCTATAAGCCATAAGCGAAAACAAACAGTATTTTTCCAACCAGACGGAGAGAAGAAGCTCCAACCCAATTTGCACTATGTGAGAGAAGCAAGGAAAACGATGCTTCTCAGGCTGGCTGGAGCTTCTGAAAATCTCACTTCCCTGGTACCCTTACAACTTAACTGTTATTTATGAAAAATTGTCATCCTCATCCAGCTCCAGCAGGCCAAATAGCTTCTTTCAGCTCCAGTAGCTTCTCCTCCAGCACCAGCCTAAACAAACACAACCTAAGTCATGTAGCCCTACAGTTTCACCTGAATCGTAGGGTCATCGACGGCGACAGTGGAGACTTAGCTTGAGAGTAGCGAGATATCTATGGTCTGAGCAACACAGCATGGAGGTGCCCACGGTGAAGGTGGCTAGTGTGTTGTGGTGTGCTAAGGTGGCGTTGCAATTAAGCGGTGGCACGAGGAGCGTTCCTCCCATCAGCGATGTGTGGCTTGAACAGTGAGGGCAGCCAAAGCCTTGTCTACGACACATGGTAGCGCGGCATGAATGACGGCAAGGCTAGGGCCCTCCATTTGTGGTGCACAGTGGCACGACGTGAACGACGAGTTGTCCGAGGCCCCATCTGCGGCACATGGCTAGAAGTGGGCGTCGTGCCGGGCTGGGCTGGCTGGCATGGGCCCATCGTGCTTCATGCTTGAACCGTGCCGGGCTACAATGGCCCGTCGTGCCCACCGTGCCATGCAGGGCTGTCCCAGCTCACCTTCGCGTGCCCAAGCACGGCCCATTTACTCTTCATGGCTGCTTCGTGCCATGCCAGCCTAGGCCCAGCCCATTTGCACTATTGCGACAAGAAGAAAGGAACTAGAGACACATAGAGTTAAGACAGTAGACACAAATATTATAGAAAAAATAACTAAAATTTATTTATTCTTAGAACAAGGGAATGTGCTAAACACGAGCGAGTGAGAGGGCAATGAGAGAGTAAGGAAGAGAGGCAATCGAGATTGAGAGAGACGGATGAGTTAGGGAGAAATTGAGAGAGACGGGTGAGAGAGAAAGCTAACCCATCTCTCTCAAGTGTCGGTAGTGAGGGTGGCATTCATGCTGTTGGGTACATCCATAACGCTCATGCTCTGTGGGTCGGTGACCTTCATATTGAGCTTCTTCCTCATGCCCTACGTCATCGGGCCCGACACGGCCCGCAATGATGTTGTGTCGATCGTGGACGCCCATCGTGTTCGGTTCTCGAGCCTGCATGGCCTGTGCTACTGATGTCGTCTTTGGCACGGCACGGCCCACTTCGTGTCGGGCCGGGCTTCAGACCGTACCATGCTCTCCATGCCTCGGGTCGGCCCGAAAGAGCCCGGCCCAAGTGCCCACCTCTACACATGCCAGCGTGGCATGAATAGTGGTGAGGCCAAGGCCCTATCTGTGGCTTGGCTTCGGCGCAACGTGAATGGCTGGTATGGTCGATGACATCAAAGGCACAAGTGGAGATGATCCCGGAGATGCCATTGGTAGCATTGATGGTGCTGGCAATGATGTCAACAAGATCGAAGCATGCAGTTGGCTAGGCGGACACACAGAAGAGTGAGGTGATGCTGAAGCTACAAGCTCAGTAGGGGAGAGGTCGAGAGTGGTAGATAGCATATGTTACTGGTACAAAAGGGGTTATATTAGACACATCATCACTTATTGTTTTACAAAAACCATTTAGGAAGAGGCTCAGGCTATTTGCAGATGGTTTGTGGCTAAAATTGTCTGTGATATCGCCCTCATCACAGACAATTTTAGCCACAAACCTTCTGCGATGTGCCCAAACTTCATAGACGGTTTGTCACTAAAACCATCTATGATGAGGTCGATAATACAGATGGTTTTATCTACAAACCATCTATGATGATTGAGTTCCAGCTGTCAGTGAATCCTTTGGAACAGTTAAATGAAACATGCATTTCATACGAGAACTAGCTTCTTTCAAGCATCACAATATATAAAAATTTCCCTACAAAAGTTCTTGATGGGAAAATCCTAGCTAGTCTAGGCATCATCGTCACCGGAGTCATCATCATCGGAGTCATCATCGATGCAATAGTAGGAGTCTTCACTCGAACCTGCTCTGTTTGGGTCATCCTCCAGCTCCTAGCCATCACGATAGCCCGCCGATGAGTCAAAGCTAACATCATCGTCGGAGATTGCTGTTGACGGACGCTTCTTTCCGACAACACTTGAGGTAGAGGCAGTGGTGCCCGAGGCTGGCGTACTAGCCAGTGAAGGTCGTCGATGTAGCGCATAAACCGTGGCCGGTGGATTCATTAATATTTCACCATGGCGTCATAGCCATTGTCACAGGGGCTTCGGAGGCCGAGGAGGCGAAGACAGTGGCGGTGGCGGAGGGTAAGTCTGTGGTGGAGGCGAAGGCAGTGGTGGTGGTGGTGGCAAAGCCGGTGTCAGAGGCGATGATAGTGGAGTCTCACATGGGGTGGCGGAGCCGACAGGGGAGGGGATAGAGTTTGAGCTGCTCATGGCTCGAAGGCAGTGGAATGCGATCTATCGTTTGGTGGCAATGGAGAATTTTCGATCCAGTGCTACCTTATATATATATCATTGCAGAAGTGCAATTACAACCTTCGTTGGTGAAATGAAACGCCTAGAAGACGAAAGGTCTTCATAGTGGAATTCGTCGGAACCGCGCGCTTGGAAGACAAAAGGTCTTCATAGTGGAATTCCTCAGAATCGTGCGCCTGGAACACGAAAGGTCTTGTGGACATCACAAACGATTTGTGGCTAAAACCATCTATGATGAGGGCATCACAAACAGTTTTAGCCACAAGCCGTCTCTAATGATGGAACATCACAGACGGTTTATGGATAAACCGTTTGTGATGAGGGGAATCACAGATGGTTTTATCCACAAACTTTCTGTGATGATCAATTTAGGGTTTTCTATATATTTTTGAGGTGGCTACGATTGAGAGGCTATCTGGTGGAAAGAGACCCTAAATTTGGAGGTGAAATTGTAGATCCTTGTGCTCTAGGTCATCTAAGGTTAGTAATTGCTTCAAATTTGCAAGGCCATCACACTAGAGATGCTCCCAAACAACGAGATCATCATACTAGGGGATGCCATCGGCGCATTCATCTAGTGGCCCAAGAAGGATATCTCCTTCGATACTCGCCCAGGAGCACCGAAGCTACAAGCACTACCGGAGCCACATGATGCGTCGAAACTACCAGCACTACCGGAGACATGTGATGCATCGAAGGAGCCCACCAAATTGGGTACCGTGTCCCATTAGGCACAGACCATTACTACAGTTCGGGCCTAGTCATCTCTTGTGAAGACAACATTTGGTAGAAAGGGAGGCGGAGACAAGGGCAAATCGAAAGGGACCACGTTAGCCCGTGACTTTCTGTTTGCCCCATTGGTGCAGCAATTCAAGCTGGGGCAGCCATTCATACGGATGAGAGCAAGGAGACACTTACATTAGCCTACATTAGATTGCAACAATGGTACATGGAACAAGCCAACAAACCGGTGGCACAATAGACATCAAGTATTTCGGTGAGCTTCAAGGAGGAGAATTTCTTACACCGGTTTTTAGATGGCATCTTCATGGTCAGCTTCTCCGACTTGTTCGATCTGTACAACCTCAAAGCACTCGATGCCTCACTCATAAGATGTTGGACAATGTAAGTGTGTGCAATCACCGTCTACATTTCTGCCAACTGATAAAATGTCATATATATATATATATGATCCTTGATTTTGTATATGTAGATACATGACCATGGAAGCAATAGCAAGGGAACAACTGGTGGGTTTTGTCAACCCACACATGGTGTCCAAGCAAACCATGGACGAAAATAAACGAGTCGTCAATGAGTATGTGGAAAAAGTACTGCTTGCTCATTCAGATAAAAAATTCAAACTTTTATCACACAACCCGAGGTAAGTGCTTCTTCCAGATGCTACACTTATTGATTTGTACTATATATCGCACCTCGAAGTTAGGTTCAGTGACTACGACGACATACCTATGCAGGTTTTACTGGGTTCTACTCGTAATTATACCGAGACAGAACTGGATAATTTACCTTGATTCCAAAAAGGCTAGCACCCACGACTTGTAGCCTATCAAAGATTTACTCGACATGTCATTCGGTGTCTACAAATATGGAGGAGGGCCACACAGGAAGGGCCTAGTGACTAAAGAATACTTATAACTTTCCGATATCCGATAGTACGCAATAATCCTTCACTCTCCATAATAATACCTTCGGAACTAATTAATCTATTATGTTTTGGTAGTGCCACCAGCAGCCAAAGGGCACTGACCTATGTGGATTCTACGTTTGCCGCAACATGGGACTCCTCATTGGTTCACACAAGACCAATGTCATACAGGTTTCTATCAATCTTGTAACAATTGTCTCTAACTATTAATTTATATACACGTAAGACTTTACTTTTCTCATCGACAGGCTTGGCAATGTGCTAAATTTGCATTGGAACAGGCTGACCTGCTAAGTATTCGAGGACAGCTATATGCCTTCTTCATGTGTACTGATGAGCTGTAAATTTGTTAATTACTTATCATGCATTCAAATTAATTTGTGAACCTTGTGCTGTGAATTTCTCATTTGTACTTCTAAATCCAATTGGTTAATACATATGTAAGTTGATTTCTAAAATGGATGCGTTGTACATATGTTGTAATGTGCGATCTGAGTTGATTTATGAAATGGATGCGCTATATGTTGTGTACGTAACATGTGCATGTTTGGAGTTCACTTTTTGAATGTATGTCATAACAATATGCTGGTGATGTTGTGTACTGTGATTGGAGTTCATAATAATATGCTGGTGATGCTGTGATTGGAGTTCATTTTTTGTTTCAGAGGGCATGGCTAGCATTTCCTAAGGCTAGCCAGCAAATTAAAATTTAGTAAAAAAATAGTAAATCAACATTACAGATGGTTCTAAAGAAGAGCCGTCTTTGAAGAGCTATCTCAGACAGTTTCACTTTGGAGCCATCTGTGATGATACTCTCATCCTAAACGGTTCTAAAGAAGAATTGTTTTTGAAGAGTCACTCATCACAGACGGTTGGAAAGCCATCTGTAATGACTCTTTGTCATCACTGACACTTCGATATAGACAGTTCACAAAACCATCTATGATGCGGTTTGTAAACCGTCTGTAATGTGCGCATGTACTGTAGTTTGTGAGAGTGGTAGTCGGCGTACTTTACGCAAGGATACCCTCTCCGCCGCAAACAAGTAAGACCACGGATGTACCGGGCGAAGCAAAGTGGCGATCAGCCCCACTCACCGGGCGGCTACGGCCCACGGGCGCTCGTGAGCCGGCAGCGATCAGTCCCCCACTCGCTGGGCGACCGGCCCATGTGGAGGCTTGGCGAGCTGGCGGGCAATCAGGCCCCACTCGCCGGGCGACCGGCCCATGTGGCCGCCTAGCGAGCAGCGAGGCGATCAGGCCCACTGCCGGGCAACAAATTTCACGGGCGCCGGTGAGCCGGCGGGCGATCAGGCCCCACTGCTGGCTGCCGCCCACGGGCGCCTAGCGAAAGCAGCGGGCGATCAGTTCCACTCGTCGGGCGCATCGCCTGATGGCGCGGGCGAGCGGCGGAAGATCAGTGCCCCACTCATCGGGCGGCCGACCCACATGGCGCTCGTGTGTGGGCGATCGCCCCACTGCACGCGGCCGCCCATGTGGCGGTCAAGGGCGATCAGCCCCACTCGCCGGGCGATCGCCCACGGGCGCTGCGAGTAGGCGGGCGATCAGCCCCACTCGCCGCGCCACCCCACGGTCGCCCAAGCGAGTAGGCGCGATCGCCCCACTGCCGTGCAATCGCCCACGGGCGCCCCGGGCGAAAGCGTGCGCGATCAGCCCCACTCGCGGGCGACTAGCCCACGTGCCGACCTTGCATGCAAAGGGCGATCAGCCCCACTCGCCAGCCACGCGTGACCAAAAGGATGAGAAGAAGGCTTCACCAAAGTCTCCTTCCTCGACACACGGCGGTCAAAGCCATTGATTATGAAGAGTTCTCATTGCCGACATGACGATGGCCCATCCCTCTGACGCCTCACACCTAACCCGTCGCAGGAAAGTCACATCCTGAGCAGACCGGACAAAGCCATACAGCGGCACCAACATTAAATGAGGGTTGGGGGACAGGACTACAGTGATGGGTGTAATAAATGAGTTGTAGATCAGTATGATGTCACCTTCTCACCTGCCCGAGCCAGCCTAGTCTATATAAGGGAGCTCTGGTACATGGAAGAAGGGGAGAACAGAAAAAAACCGAGGATGGACAAAAAAACAAAAGGAACTGACAAAAAAATTAGCAGAAAACCTGAGAGAAAAGCATTGTAACCGGCTCAATATACATCAACAAAAATCTGCAGACGAGGGTCATACTCCACACCGGGGCCTGAACTGGTACATTGGTGTGTTCTTTGATCTGTTGACTTTGATCCCTCGCGGAGAGCCATTAGGTTGTCCGACCGTGAAGACGCCCTCTACCGAACCTTATTCTCGGTCCTGGGAGAAATCCTGTTCGGCCACATGGGGCTTCACCCATCTGTTCATCGCCATCGACAAGTTTACCAAGTGGGTTGAAGCCGATGCAATGCACGCCATCACGGCTTCCGCTGCTATCAAGTTCATGCGCGAAATCTTTACCCACTTTGAGTTGCTGCTAATCGATCATCACGCATAACGGCACTAATTCACCAAAGATGGCATTCCCGGAGTTTTGTGATGAGATGGGTACTACAGTATGCTTTTGCTTCGCGGGCCCATCCGAGGAGTAATGGCTGTTAAGCGCGCCAACACGCCGGTGTTGAGTAGGGTGGAAAACAGCTCGAGGCTCGCGGCCGACTCAGCTCGGCTTTCGGCTCGGTCTGGCTCGGCTCGGCATCAACGAGCCGAGCTCGAGCCTACCGTCTGCCTCGGGTGCTATAATGAGCCGAGCTCGAGCCATGGCCATGAGCTGCGTGCTGGCTCAAGTAGGCTCGGTAAAATTCAGACATTCTGTAATCACTTTCACTAATCACTAATCAATTATCCAAATTACATGAGGCTTAATTTTAAAACAAAATTAGCCACAGCCTCACGCACATTCAATCGCTTGGCATCCATACAATACCATATTGAACCGTGAACATACAATGAAATATAGAATGCATGATGGTTTAGTGATTCACCGACATAAGTAACATAACACAAAGTGTATACAAAAGTAACAAAACACCCTTCCATAGTTCCATACTTTCATAGTTCCATTTCCATAGTTCCATTCCATTCTTGCAGCCTTGCAAACCTCGTAAGTCTGAGAGGAGAGCGGTAGAGCTAGAGCCAGAGTCGGCTTTTAGCTCGACAAAGACAATGAGTCGAGCCTCGGCTCACCAAACTGAGATCGAGTTTGGCGAAATGAGCACGAGCTCGAGGTCTTTGTCGAGCTAAAACCACGGCTCTCATTTAGCTCGGCCTGCTCGGCTCGATTCCACCCCTAGTGTTGAGGGGCCTTAAGACCAGAGAGCATTTGATCGCCTACATAAGCGGGGCGCGGTGGGCTAAAGAACTCCTATGTGTTGTGGTCGCTTCAACCACACCCAATCCAAGCGCCTGGAGAAACACCTTCTTCCCCGGCTCCACGGGATGGTTGTCCTTCCGTCCCGAGCCGTCATGGCACCCCCGCTGCTTCGGCATTCAAATGAGGAAGGCCAAGGAGACCACCGCGAAGAAGTCAACCTTCTGGAGGAAGTACGCGACTAGGCGGCCTTGCGTGCCACTCAGTACCAGCAAAGCCTCAGGCGGTACCACACCACCCGGGTCCAGGAGAGAACACTGGTAGTGGACGACCTGGTCTTGCGCAGAATCTAGGCGCATGCCGGTCGCAACAAACTATCTCCCCTGTGGGAGGGCCCCTTTAAGGTGGTCTCAGTCTCTCGACCCGGGGCGGTCCGGTTGGCCACTAAGGACGCCCAAGAGCTGGCGAACTCCCACAACTTGGAATTGTTGTGAAAATTTCATCCCTAAGAACTTAGGCTACGTGCAATCGCAGATGAAGTGCCAAAGCACTAGCCTAATTTAAAAATTCGAGATGGCATCGCAGCAAGCCTAGGGGCTAGTCGCCCGACGGCCTGTGATCAAGATAAGTTGTTTGCATTGTGTATTATCGATATGTCTTTCATATTTGTGCCCTGTTGGGTCGGGTTGTGCATGGTTGTCACGGGCGTCGGTAACCTGATGGCTCCTTGCTGATAAATGGAGACACCCAGCGCTAGCGTCGGGCAAAGACGGGCGACCAGAGGGCAAGTTTGGCACGGTGTCCAAACGTTGCAGGTACACCCCGGGTTGTCACTACGGACACCGTTGGCCCAGAACCACTCCTAAGGACCTGCTGCCTTGCCGCGCAGCGCTACGGTCTGGTTCCGAGAGATCACCAGGATCTAAGTTCCGAAGGGGCATGGGCCAGTGACAACCTCGCGCAAAGACTTAAGACTCTATTCATCTACATCCTGTGTGTCTTGCGTAACTTTTCTTACGCTTAGAAGCGCTGCCATGCGATCACCAAAAAGCGCCAAGCATTGACCTAACTCTGCCGCTCAGATCACGAAAGGCAAAACACGAAAAAGAAGAAATAATGGAAACAAAAGGCGGCACCCGACAGCTACTCGGTCATTAACGACTTGGATATGCCCGGTGGTATCCTCGGCTTCCTCGGGAGTCTGCCAAGTTGACGGGACCGGGGGGCTAGGGACCCATCGCCGAGAAGTCCGGGACTGGGCCGCCAGGAGGGGAGCCCCGGCCAACCTTTGGGGTTTGGCCCCGGGGCCGGGGCCCCCGTTCCTCGGCCCCGTGGGAAAAAGGAAAGGGGACCAAGGGGATTGGTTGTTTGGATGGGGGCGACTCAACCAAAAGGGAAATTGGGATTCAAAGAAAAAATTTAGGGGAACCCTCTACGGGGCAAAGGGGGGCCCGGTTTCATGGTCTTCGGCCCCAAACGGGGTAAAATCGCCATGTAGGGTGGACACGATGACAAGGGGTTGATCCTCCCATGAAGTCTGACCAACCGATCGCCGGATCTCCAAATTTGATGAGAGCCCCATCGCCAGAGTTCTCGGCCCTCGACGGCGAGCTCCAACTCCTGGTAGGGCGAAGGCATCCCGAGAGGCCGCCCCTGCCGCCGCCGGGGTGCCCCGCCCCCACCTGCCCGGGCTTGACTTTCCCGAGGGGAATGAAGGGGGCCAACCTTCGGGAGACGAAAATGGCAGCCCGCGATCCCACCGCCGAGGAGCCACGGGATGTAGAAGACCAAAAAGGGGGAGATTCAAGATACCCCACGAACATTTTTCAGAGGTATGCGAAGGTGGAGAGGATGAGAATTGGGAGGGAGAAGATGATGGATTTCAGAAAATGGAGGGCGTGAAGAGGTTTGAGAAGGGCGCTTGGCGCCACGGGGTGGAGAACCCCGAATCTAAAGGGTGGTGGGAGCGAACTCGGAGTGCGTGAAGGAAAGAAAATCTATCCCCTCTTCCAAGGGCCCCGCCTTTATATAGGCCGAGGGGGTTACACGAGGATTTAAAAAGAGACAAGGGCTCCCTGGCCCCAAGGCCCTTTCGGTTATGATGACGGGTCGTTTTGCCCGGCGATTTGGTTCGGTCATGATGACCGCTGCTCCACGGTCCCATACGGGTGGTAGACAACGGCGGCGCTTTGAGGGCGATATTCCCTTCGAAGCCTGGCGCCGACGCCTTGAAAAGATGGGTGTTTAGCCGAGGCCGCCTCGGGTTGTTTTGGGAAGGAACCGCCCCCCCAATATTACCGCTACGTCTGCGGTAACAAAGGTGCCGGCGCGATCGCCCGGCGAGACCGGGGGTTGCGGGACGCGGTCGAGGTCCCCGGGTTTGAGCTCGGGTAATACCCGGCGGGTCGCCGAGGGCCGCGAGATGTCCCTGGTTGGGCCTGGCGCGTCCGACCCGAGATTCTAGCAACCCCTTCCGGGGACGAGGGCCATGTCGACACCTTCAGACCCGGCAGATAACCGAGAAATGCGATCTTGAAATAGATGATATTTCCGGGGTATCCCCTGATGAGTATTCCAAGATTTCCCGGCCATCCTCAATGCACCCTCGATGGCCCCCGCCCACATGGTCTTCCAAGGGAGCGATTGCAAGGCCGCAATATTCTGGGGACAACCACTTTGTCCGGATGAGCCCGATGACTTTGCCGGGGCTTTGCGGCGGCGCCCCGGGGTGTAGCCGGCCGAAGAGCCGGGGGGGTCCGACTTGATTCGGGGTCAAGAGCGGACTTGATCGAGTCCGGCCCAATAGATGAGCTAACATTCAGAAGGGGCCCCAACTTGGTGGGCCGACTGGGGCGAAGACTGGGGTAGCCCCAGCCCCGGTAGGTCAAGAGCTGGCCGGGGACCCGGGGGATGAGTCCACCAACTTGGTCGGAAGGTCCTGCCGACCCTGGGTCACCTTGAGCAGGTTCCGCTTCAACTTTGTTTAACGCCGGCCGGACGGCCGGGCCAGGGAGGTCCGGATGCCTTCGGGGAGGTTCCTCCCGAGTGCTTTTTTACGCCAAGTGGGCCCTGGTTTGGGAGGTCCGAGCTTTCGGTGAGGTTCCGCCCCGAAAGTGCTATTTTTACGCCAGAAGGGGCGCCCGGGTCGGAGGGAGGTCCGGATGTTTTAGAGGTTCCGCCTGTGCTATTTTTACGCCGGGGCCGGCCGTGGTCGGGGAGGTCCGGATGCTTTTTAGAGGTTCCGCCTGGGTGTATTTTTACGCCGGTGGGGCGGCCGGGCGGGAGGTCCGATGCCTTTGCGAGGGTTCCGCCCGGGTATTTTTACCCGTAGCGGGCGAATTTTTACACCGTAGTGGGCGAGGCATTTTTACGCCAGCGGGCCCTATATTTTTACGCCAGGGGCGGTTAGACGGTAGTTTAACGCCGAGCTAGGCGGGGCATCCATTCGACTCGGGCGAGGCGACCGCGAGAGGAGAGGTCGCCGATCCCACGATACGCCCGCCCCGGGCAGTGGACCGAGGGGTGAGAACGCGGTTTTAACGTAACACCGCTCGTGGAGCGCAAACGGGTTATTCGGGGGCCTGAGGCCGCGACCTCCGAGGGACGATCCTTACGCCGGTGTCCGACCGGGCACCCATAAAAACCTTTTTACTCAATCCAATCGGACCCCGAGCGCCAGGACTGGGCGCATGCCGCCTCTTTGGGCTCCGGAGAGTTTGAAGTATGGTCTTGGACGCGAGCAGGCGATTGGGTCGTCGCCAACCCAACTAAGACCCACCAGCATTCGCCAAAACTTGCCCCTCGTGCTTTTCCCGGGTCCGGGATCCATCCGGATCCCGCCTTTGGGACCCACCGTCTTATTCGCCGGCATTCGCTTCGCCACCCAGGCCACGGCGTTGGTGGGCCCCGCCGGTGGTTTAACCGAGGCGAGGTTAAGGGTCGCGGGGTTTAGCGGAGCGACACCCGACAACCCCGCAAGCATTTAATGTGCATTGGGAATTAAATGCAAACTAAATGATCGGGGCGATACATCTTACCGGCTTGTCGTGGCGTTTAGACGGACGCTGGGATGCTTTGATCGGCAAAGGATCCGATATGTACCCGGGCCGGATTCGGGGCACCGCAAATGTAAGTTTTCCCTTTCCCCATCCCGCTTCTTGTTTGGGATTTCCACTCCCGCCAAATGTCATGGGGATCGAAGGGTTACCATCCGGGGGCACCAAATGGCATGATTGTTCGCCCAGGAAAAGGAACCTTAGGACGTTTCATCCACACTTGCACGGAGAGGAGTGTTCCCAACCACGCGCCCGCATGGGTATTTTCCTTCCGCAAAAGCACTATCAAATCAGAGCAGGGGCAAAGGGAGTGCCGTTGAGGGGGTTACCGCTGGGAGGACCATGTAGCCACCCGGCCCCCAAACCCGAAAGGTGTGAGTTTGCCCCAGCGATGTGGGGACCGGGAAAACAATACAAAACCTTAAGGAAGGAATTGTCTTATCTTTTATTTTGAATGCGGAGGTGGCGCGCGAGATTCACTGGGCCACCGGGCCTATTCGACGCTGTTCGCCGACTAGACGCAACAGCCAACGAAAATCGAAGGCCATCTTACGTCGGTTCAAAATTGCTGAAATTTCAGTAATTTTGACTAAAATCTCGATAATTTATGCCGAAAGCTTAGTAATTTTGACTAGACTTTAACTTTTTGGAACGGATTTGGGACAATACCTCTTAAAAATGTCATTTTCCATGATTTTTTTAAAAAAGCAAAATTTTAGATGTTTTATAAAAATAATGTATACCTTGAGTTTTATAAAAATGTACAAGCTTAATCATACTCTCAAACATTTATAGTACAATCTTTAGCTTTCCAGACCATACAAAATTTTTAAAAGCACTCTTAGAGTTTTATAAACTCTTTAGTTTTGTCAAAGTTTTAGATGTTTTATAAAAATAACGGAAGCACTCTCGAGTTTTATAAAATGTACAAACTTAATCATGCTCTAAAACATTTACAAGACAATCTTTTTTTTAGGACAATATAGAAAATTTTTCAAAAGAAGCACCCTTCTAAAAGTTTCAAAAATTCTAAATCTATTTTGGTTACTCAATCAAATCTATATAAGCAATACATGTATCAAGAATACATGTATTCATGACAGTAGAACTATCAGAATTTTTGAAAATTCATCAGGCTTGATCATCATCTAAAATTTTTATAGAAACATTAGTGATGTGACAAAACCATCCACAAAAAGTTTCAAAATTTTCTAACCTGGTATGAATTATTTTTCGCTCGTTGAAATTTGCCACATTTCGTCAATTTCGATAGAAGTTTAAGTAGTTTTGGACAAAATCTCGAAAAAACTAATACGAAAAACTCTTAAGGAAGGAATTGTCTTATCTTTTATTTTGAATGCGGAGGTGCAAGGCGCGTCGAGACCTTCACTGGGCCACCGTGGCCTATTCGACGCTGTTGGCGCCGACTACCGACGCAAGCACTGCGTTCGAACGAAAATCGGCGGTCGCGCCAAGGCTTCCTCGTTGGCACATCATCCTTCCGCCCATCGCCACATCGCATTTTAATGCGAGGCGGTGGACATGGCACGCCCCGTCAAGGACATGCATTAATGCTCACAAGCGCCGCTCGATCGACCCACCGACCACTCCGCCTGCCCTATAAATATGGTGCGGAGGAAAAGCCCTTATGCGCAGTCGCTTCCCCACGCCTTTCCCGCTTTTGCTTTTGCCCTTCGGCCCGCAGAAGAGGAAGGATCAAGGCAAGGGCGTTGATGGCGAGTGGTGACGATGATCGCAGGCCGCGAAGCTGGAGGCGCGGATCTCTCGGCCTGCCCAAGAGATCCCACGCGCCCGATCCGGCTGCTGATGCGTAGAATGGGTGGGCTCAGATGTCTCTGCCGATCTTCCAGATCCGTAATCCTCGCTCGGAGGAGTCTTTGTTCGCCCCTGCCGATGGTCTTTCTTTTTTCTTTGTTGCCAATGTTGAATCGCTTGTTGTTCGACCAGCCACGCCGGCCTGCTTTTGGCGTAACCATCTGCATACCACGCGGCCAGCCTGGAGAGGGCGGTGCCATCGCTTCACGACGAGGGCGCGTGGCTAATATGACGGCCGCCGACGCCGCTGATGCTTCCTTACGCCACAGTGCCACTTGCCGCCGCCGAGGCGGAAGTGCTTTGTTCGCCAGCACGACCCGGTCCGCTGGCGGAGCCGGGCGCACGCACGGTGAGGTGGCGGCGAACGGGCTCGCCGCCGAGGAGGAGCCACCACGGGCGCGCGGTCAAGCCGCAATGCCCGGCCGAGGCCGCTGTGGAGGACTCACCATGTACGCGAGCAACTAGCCTCACAGGCTCTTCTCCCCGCCCGCCCATTTTCGAGAACATGGGCCGAGCTCGAGCCTTCGGGGTGAGGTCGCCGAGCTTCGAGCTTATTCCGGATACGCTTCCACTTAACCAGCGGCCGACGCTTCTTTCCGACGGTTCGTGTTTCGCGGAGCATTCCCGCCATGTAGGGTTTGCCCGCACTACGGTGGAATACGACGCGTTGCAAGGCCACCGTGACGCTGCCCTTCGACCCGATTGCAATCAAGGCCGGATTGAGGGGACGCGAACCAAGCGGGCCGAGGGAGGCCGGGCGGCGAGAAGGTGGCCGAAGCGGCGACATCTTCGAGAGCAAAGGATAACTCGACGACGACATCACGAGGGCGACATTAATAGCCTCGGAGACTTCGCTGCCCCCGCTTTTTTTCTTTTTTGTAATATACGACACCCATAGTGCGCTAGATTTTTTATTTTATATTGCGCTTTTCCTTCTGACAAGCGCCTCACCGATGACCGTAGTCTTTAGGAATCTCGAGGTTACGTAGGGCCAGGCGCCGATACTTTGAAGGAAACGTGAAGGTAGTGATGAAAAGGTCGCCCAGTCGCGGCTCTCAAATCGATAAAAGACCGTCCCTCCCCTATGGTTATCCCCTTTCACCATGACGCTACTGAGACCATAGCCGGGCGGGCCGCAGCATTTCAAGAAAAGGAGTTACTATTATCGAGATAGGGCGTATGCTCGATCGGAATGATCTCGTGATGGCCACGCGGGTAGGCAGTTCTTGAGCGACGCATCGCGACTGTGGTGTGATCAAGACGTCCGCTTTGCCCGGAGGTTTGGCAAGGTCGCAGAATAAGGGTAAAGTTTAGGATAAAATCGCCTTTAACTTTTCGATATTCCATGCATTGGTACAACGCTGTTGCCAGATCTTTGAATCGAAGGTACCAGTCGAGGACTTCCACGACGGTGAAGGGTCCTTCCCATGGAGGGGACAATTATGCTCGCCGACGCTGGATCGACTCCGCGCAGACCAGTCGCTAACGCCAAGGATCGCCCGCGACTGCCGACATGGTAACGCCAGAGCGCTTGTTGATACTTTCTGGCCAATCGCAAACGGCCACATCGCGACGCCGCAGCCGGGTCGATGGCGCTCTTGCCGCTGGGCCGAGCCCCGCTACCATCGAAAGTTTGCGCCGCGCGCCAGAGTCCAGTCGTGGGTAAAACGGCTTCCGCCACCAACACCAAAAGAATGGTGTGAATCCACGACGGTTTCGGCGGGTGGTCTCCGAGGTTCTGGGGACTGAGGGCACGGCCGCCCATCGCCCCACGACTTTTCACGATCGAAGATCCGGCTTTAGCCCTTGGAGGATCATGCCGCTGCGCGCCGACCACATTAGTCCGGATGGGCCACAGCTACCTGACGCCGACGCAGATGTTGAAGCCGCGCAACTCGAGGAATTTTTTCCGTGAATCATGTTATTTGGTGATGATGGAGTTCGACTCAACCGAGACGATGTCGCGGGTTAGTTGGCCGCTTAGATCGACGGATGGTGGCGCACGCTTAGCTTCTATCCACTTGGTGAACTTATCCACCGACGATTTGTGTGTCAGCCCCTGGCGCCTTTCTTAAGGGACCGACTCAGATCAAGTCCCCAAACAATGAACGCCATGTATAGGATTGTCCTGGCTTATGCGGAAGATGCATTCGAAAGAAGAATTGGCACCTTCACAAAAAGTAATAATCGCTTCAGATCGCCATCGCCGCGCATGAGAAACCTTTGGCGAAGGTTTTGCCCACGAGGGATCGTGGGGCGCTGCGGATGTCCGCAAATCCTGGATATGTCCAATGCCACCGCTTCTTTGGTTCGGCCAGATGCATTGAGGACCGGAGGGGCTCTTCTTGTAGAGGTCCTTCTCCGATCAAAGAAAGCGATTTTCGCCTCACGAAAGCGCCGGGCTGGGATTTCCGGAGCGATCCGCTGGTTAGTCGGATGATGAAGGTTTTCCTGCCGGAGTTTGCCAGCAGACGCTGGGTCGGGATGAGGAGTAAGGTTTCAACGCCAATGAGAGGGCGATGTCGAGGGTCGGCCGAATGTTCAGAGGAGAATCAAATTAACGGCTCAGAGGCTCTGGAGACAAAGATCACGACGGACGGGTCTCATTGAAGCCAGTGTTGGCTGTAGCCTGCTTCCCATTGTAACGGCGAGCTATGGTGAAGTTCGAATCCCTAACCTTTCCTCCAATTTACGCATTTTCCAAGAAGATGTCACATACGATCGCCACGAGGCTCTAAGCCTTCATGACTGGTCAACGACAAGCTTGGAGTCACTGAGACGAGATTGCTGCTACCGAGGTGTAATCCAAGACGCTGACGAAGTGCTTCAGATTCGCCACATTGTTGGTGGCGCGAAGTAAACCAATCGGATCAAGCTTGTTTCGGAGGAGAGATGAGGACGATTCCAGCGCACCCCTGCTTTTTGGTGTAGGACCCATCGGGTTACATCGTCCCAAGACGGTCTTTATGCCGGTGGCGCCTCGAGCCTCGTCCACTCGCGATGAAGTCGCCAGGCTAACGACTTGATTGCCGTCGGGGACATACGATATGTCGGCCGCTGAGCTCGAGAGCCCATTTGGTTATTCTCCAGAGGCTGCTGCGAATGATCTCGCCGATGAGCAGAAGCACTACCGAGATCGGATGCCTGTCAAGTAGTGGACTAGCTTCCTCTGCGGCGAGCACCACAGAGAGCAATTCTCGCGACCGAGGGTACCGCCTGGACTAGGAGAGTACTTCACGATGAAGTACACCGTCGCCGCACCCTGAGTATGCGGCCTTCATCGACAACGAAGGCCGCAAGGCTAGCTTAATTGGCTGGCGCTATGTAGAGGAGGAGCGATTCTTCCGGGCGCTGGGGGCTATCAACACCGGGGCGAGTTAAGAACGCTTCAATCGATTGAGGGCCACCGGCCCGTGATGAAGTGGTCGGCTTCTTGAGCAAATTATAAAGCGCATTCGGCCACCGAGGCGGATTAAATTTAAGGCGCTCTGGGCATCCTGGCTACCGACTCTTCAAAGTTTGGGATCGACCATCTTCATGATCGTGCATCTTCTCCCGATTAGCTGGAGCATCTACGAGACGATGAAGCCGAAAGCTCTCTTGGGGACCCCTTAAAACGACTTCTGGTTGAGCTCGATGTAAACCTTCTGAGGTTCACAAAGTCTCTAAGTCTGCGACAAGGTTGTCAACCTTTCTTAGTTTTGACGATAATATCGCCAACGACGCCTCGATGTTACGCCTGACCGGTCATCAAACACATCCGCATACATCGCCGTATGTAGCACTCGCTTCAGATCGAACGGCATCGCATGCAATGTAACGAGCCGAACGGAGTGATGAACGAGGTCGCGAGTTGGTCGGACCTTCATCGCTATCCGTGGTAGCTCGGTAGGCGCCCAGAAAGACAGATCACACCTCGCGTGGAGTCGATAACTTGGTCGGCGCGGCAATGGAAAAGGGTCCTGGGACATGCCTTGTTGAGGCTCGTAATCAACACACATTCTCCATTGTCCGGACTTTTTTACCAGCAAGGTTGACGAGCCCATTCGTGGCGGACCTCTTTATAAACCTCGCCACAAAAGCTCGGCGATTTGTTTCGCCGATGATCTTGGCGCTTTTCTTCGCCGGGCGGCGCGAAGCGCCGACGACCGCCTTGAGCCGCCGAATATTCATGAGTGCTCGGCGATTTCAAGGGATGCCCGGCATGTCGAGGGTTTCATGCAAAGACGCCCGATTGGCGCGGAGGAACTCGACGAGCGCCTTCCTTATTTGGCGAGCTGTTTCGAGCAGCAGTCTTGGCTCATTTGACGGATCGACTATGACCTCCTTCAGATCCTCGCCGACTTGAAGGATCCGACCCCGACTTGCTAGAGTCCAAGGATTCGCAGGTCTCCTTCCGAGATTCTCGAGCTGGCCATGCAATGATCGCCGGCCAACTCACAACCGTTTTCAGTAGTCTTTTGATCAAAGGATGCGGCCATGGTGATGACTCGCCCCAGATTCTTACCATAAGTGTAGAAGGGGATGGCCTTCATGAACTTCAGCGAATATGGCCTCCCATGATGGCGTGATAGGAGCTAGGAAACCCCACTTACTTCAAAGGTGAGGGTCTGCAGCGAAGTTGGCCTCGGTTCTCGAAGGCGTGTCGACCGCCTGAGCCATGGGCTGGTAAAGCCGTGAACGATGCCGTGGAAAGGCGCTTGTTTTGCTGAAGACATGAGAGGGATCCTCAGTGGTATCAAGGTCTCAAATACAGATGTTGATACGGCTGGCCATCCACGAGCACCTTGAAAGGCGCTTCGTCCCCACAATGGGGGGCTACGACCAGAGTATTCCTCAGGCGAACGTGATCGGGTGATCACCCGGCCGAAGGTGACGGTGATTCGACCACCGAAGCAGATGGGCACAGCTGAGTCTGGTGGACTTCATGAATGCAAGCCCGACGCTTGTCAGAGCTCGTTGGTCCGCTGAAGGGAGGCACTGGCCAGTTCCGGAACTCTTCGCCGCTTTCTTGGGCTTTGCAGATTCCGTGCCGAGTCGCGCTTCTTTCCTTTACCCCGGCGGAGGTTCCAGAGATGAAACGCTTAGGTCTCGAGTCCTCGTACTTGTGTTTGACGGTATCGCTGATGCGGACATGGGCTGTCCATCAATTTTTCAAGTGGTCCGGATCCCGATTACCGTCTTGGTGATTGGTTGCCGTGACCATTGTGGCCCTCTCGCCTTGCTTCCCTTTCCGCTTTCTTCTTGTCGCCGGTCAGAGGTAGCACTAAGGCCGGGCTGCCTCTCGCTTGGCCTTCCCTTGTCAAAGATAGTTTCAATAGCCTCACCGTGAGGCGGTTGGCAACAATGTCGAGGAGCTCCTTGGTGGTCTCGGCTTGCAACCACTTTGTGCACCGTGGCTTTCGACGAGGTATCAGATAAAATCGTCCACAACATCGTAAGGCCGTGATGTCGTGAGCTTGTTGCATTGTTGGGAGAAACGTGATATAGTCCTGAGAGATCCCCCGGCCGGGTTGCCCTTTTGAGATCCCAGAGTTCCCCGGCATTTATAAGTGCCCGAAATTACCGACTTAAGACGCTTTTTAGGTCGGCCCTGCTTTGATGGTGTTCGAAAATACTGAGCCATGCCTTGTTGCACCCGCGAGGTAAATGGGGAGGTAATCGATGACGGCGAGATCGTCTGCAGGCCCCGCCGCCTGCACATGCGAAGCTCAAGTCTTCTAACTGTGACACCGCCCGAGGCCCCAACAAATGGTTACTGGTGGGGCCCGAATCAAGCGGAAGTTCGCGGGCGATTTCTCGGCTGAACGCCTCTGCCCCGCACTATATCGCTTTGCCGTGGCGGCGAATCGCTATCCGCGTCTGGGATCGACCGCTTGCCGTCCGGTTTCTTTCCGGCCCCCACGGTACACGTAATACGTGCTGGCCGGGTGTTTCACGCACCGGTGCGAGGTTCGGGCCGCTGGGGCGGCACTGCTGATGCCGGCCCCGGGCGGTCGGGGCGGCAACGCTGCTGGGTGATCGGAAGAAGCCTCGATCGAAGGAAACGGATATCAGATTGGCTGACCGCAAAGACGTCGCACCACCGGAGGTTCTGGTGGCCTTAGCCCCGGATCCTCTCGACTCGGGATGCCGCTGGCAACATTGCCGGGCGACATTCGCCGGGCGCGAGGGTACGAGAGGTCGTGGGCGACCTCGCCAATCGTTGCTGAACTCCGCCGTACAAGCGGGCCGGCAAGGCGGCAGCATGTGAAGGCTCTGCTTGTTTTGCTCCAGACGGCTCGAGTTTGAAGCTCAGCTCTCTTGAGCCTCCACCACTCGTGGTTCGGCTGCTGGAGCTCTGACGGCGGGCTTGAGAGCCTCGGTGCGCCAAGATCGATTTCACCTCTCAAGGCTTCTAAGACGCCGCGGCGGGCTCTGGCCGACAGAGGTAGTGGCCGGGCATCCGCCCCACCATGTTGCACTCGCGAGGGTATAACACACTGGAGGTGTGCTCGGCCGAGCCGAGTCGAGGCCGGAGGGGCTCTCCAAGAGATCAGAGACTCGAGGTCGGCAGATGGCCGCATCAGAGCCACGGGCGTGAGCCTGGGGGTGATGCCGCCATGCGCCGCAAGCTCACAGGACCGCTACAGAGGTAGCGGGCGGTAGATGGACCCCACCTTGGGGCCCGCAGGTCCCTAAGCCGAAGGTCACCGAGGGTGGGATGATGAGTCCGTGTTCGAGGCGCGCAAGCCTCGGAAGGCGGGATGAGCATGAACCTCTCACGATGGTGATGAAGTCGAGGAGCCGAACGATTCAGCCCTTGACGCAGAGCAGGCTGTCTGGTGAAGAAAGCTTACCAGAGGAGGAAAATAGGAATCCAGAGATCGCGAAGATGACGCGCGAGCCTCACCGGGCGCGCTAACCGTCGGTGTTTCATATAACCGCAAGTAAATTGAAGATAGGGATCACGCTGCCCTCTCCTCGAATGGTTAGACAGAAGCCCCTGATGAGCACCGGGTTCTGGGCAAATGTCCCTACTTAGTTCGTGGTGGCGGCTTGAATTACCCCGAGCTCCGAGAGTAAACAGAGATTACAAATCTAGAGGTCGAGGATAGGCCCTTAGCACTCCGCCGAAGAGGAAGTCGGGAGGGTTTCACACCGGGCGCCGATCGTGGGGCGAGAACCCCGAGCGATCTAAAGGGTGGTGCAAGTGAGCTTAACTTCCGTGAGTGCGGTGAAGGAAAGAAAATCTATCCCTTCTTCAAGGGCCCCGCCTTTATAGGCCGATGGGCAAGTTACACGAGGATTTAAAGAGACAAGGCGGCCTCTGGCCCGCGCCCTAGTTCGCAGATGACGGCGTGTTTCGGCGATGATCGTTAGGGTTCAGCGTCCCAAACGGTGGGTAGACACACCGGGCGGCGCTTTTTTGAGGGCGATATCTCGCCTCGAAGGCTGCCGACGCCTGAAAAGATGGGTGTTTAGCCGAGGCCGCCGTTGCCTTTGGGAAGGAACCGCCCCGTCTAATATTACTACCGCATGTCTGCGGCAACAGCGTCCGCTTTGGTGTTGATCGGGCCGTCGCGGGCAGAGATTGTGGGGCGAGGTTTATGACGCCGGTCGAGGTCCTGGTCTGAGCTCTGTGGTAATACCGCGTGGGGTTGGGTTCGAGCAGTTTCACGGAGATGCGTTTCGCCTGGTTTGCCGCACGGCGTCCGCGACTGCAGATTCGAAGAACCCCTTTTCCTAAGAAGGACGAGGGCCATGCTCGCTTAATTTTCACCGACTCCGAGGCTAGATAACTCAAGAAATGCGATCTTGAAATAGATGTACTTGCCAGGGGTATCCCCAGATGAGTATTCGTCAAAGCGGCACCCGTGGTCGCCATGATCCCAAGCTTAAGACGATTTATCTCCCTAGGTGTGTATCACAAGTAGGGTTCCATGGTGAAGGTGAGGAACCTCGCCACGATTTTGTAGAGCGCCGCCGCTCTCTCCTCGCTTATGAAGAAGATGGAAATGATTGGCGCCTAATGGAGCAAGAGCAAGGGCTTTAGACGGGAGTTGAAAGGGCAAAGAGCAAAGCGCAGAATCGAAGAGCGGAACCGCTGGTCGCGGGTGCCAGATATATAGGCCCTCACGCACGGTTCGTGAAAAGGGTGAAAGTACATGACGCTTCGTCCCGAGAAAAATCCTGAAAGGGGGCGACCGAGACTATGCATTCGTGGTTGCGGTCCATCCAGAACACACCGACATTAAATGAGGCTTAAAAGAAATCGCGCTAGATTCCAGATGAACCCGGCTACCGCTTAGCCAGACATTACGCTTAGGGTACCTCTCCGCCGCATAAATAAGACCACGCGGGCGGCTCGGGCGAAAGCAAAGGCGACACTTACTCAGCCAGCGCTTACCACATGGTGGCTTGGCAAGCCGCGGCTATTAGGCCCCACTCGCCGGGCATCGCCCACGGGCGGCTCGGGCGAGCAAAGGAAGATTGCCCCACTCGCCGAGCTACCGCCTACCTAGCGCTCGGCGAAGCTTAGCGGCGATCAGCCCCACTGCCGCGGCTGCCCACGGGCGCCGGGAGCTAGAGGGCACAGCCCCATCCGCGCCGCTCCACGTGGCGCTCGGCGAAAGCAAAGGGCATCAGCCCTACTCGCCGGGCGACGGCCTGACGTGGTGGCTCGGCGAAAGCAAGGGCGATCACTCACTAGTCGCCGCTCCACGCGGAATGCCCGGCGAGTCGGGCGACAGCCCCACTACCAGCGCATCAGCCCCTACGCGGCGGCTCGTGAGTAGGGCGGCGATCGTGCCCCACTGCTGAGCGATCGCCAGCGATGGCTACTAAGAAGCACGCTACCGCGGCAAGCGAAGGACAAAGCCTCTACTCGCTTACCGACCAAACCCCATGTGGCGTTTAGCGCAGCGGGCGATCGCCCCATTCGCCGGGCGGCTACCACGGGCGTTCGGGCGAGGAGGCGATGACGCCCCACTAGCAAAGCGGCACCAACATGGTGGTCTGGGCGCAAGCGGGCGATCGCCCCACTCGCCAAAGCACGGGCGACTAAAAGGATGAGAAGGAGGCTTCGTCAAGACTCTTCCTCGACACGCCGTGGTCAAAGCCATTGATTGCGGAAGAGTTCTCATTGCCGACACGACGATGGCTCCTTCCTCGACGCCACACCTAACCCATCGAGAAAGTCACATCCCAGCGGACGGGCGGCCATACAACAAGATCGACATTAAATGTGGCTTGGGGGACAGACTACAAAGGATGGGTGTAATAAATGAATCGAGATCAAGATGATGTCACTCTTTCACCGCCCGAGCCATCCTACTATATAAGAGAGCTCTAGTGCATGTAAGAAGAGGAGAGCGGAAAAAACCGAGGACTCGACAAAAAATGAAAGGAACGGATTAAAAAACGAAAGTAAAACCTCGAGAAAAGCATTGTAACCGACTCAATATACATCAACAAAGATCTAGCAGACGAGGGTCATACTCCACACCGGGCCTCAACTCGGGTACATTGGTGTGTTCTTTGATCCGTGATTCTGGATCCTCACGGAGAGCGCATTAGGGTGTCCGACCGTGAAGACGCCTCTACCAAACCTTATTCTCTATTCTCGAGAAATCCGTCCCGCCAAATACGGCCAAAGGGTATCGTGTTGAAGTAGTGATCTCGCTCCAAGACCAAGCACACACAAAGTAGAAGGCATAAAAGTTGTATATTAATTGCTCTTGTTCAGTAGGGTGATCTATGTATACAATATGCATGTTTCCACCTTTTATATAATGGTAGGAGGAGTAGTAATGTAACTCTAGTTTAAGTGTTTGTATACCATAATATCGTAATGAAAAGTCCACGTGGCGTGTAGATTTTTTTTCGCCTCCACCAATGAAAAAAGTCTTTCAGATTTTTGTCTTACCGACGACGTAAATATCGCCCACACCAAAACGCTGGCTCCACGCCTCCACGCCAAAACACGATCAAAAACCTAGCCTCCACGCCCGCCCACACCACGCCAAAAATCTAGCCTCGACGCCCATGCCGCTCCACCGCTGGGCCCTCGCCACGCCACGCCCGGCCATCCTCCGCCTGGAGCCTCTTGTCATTGCGCTTAGGCTCAGCCTCCTGGCTGGCCAGCCCAGCCTCAAACACCGCCTGAGCCGCCCCACCCGGCCTCCGCCTCGAGCTCAAGGTCTCGGCTGCCGTCCGACGCCGGGGCCTCCCGACATTGCCTCGCTGGTCTGCCCCTGCCGCCTTCTCCCTCCCTCCTCCTCTCTCTCCTCTCAGATTTCGCTTCCATCTCGATCCATTGATGGCCGCTTCATAATTAGGTGAGTACCGTAAAACATTGCATCTTCATTCGATCACTATTCAAGATTCACAATAAGATGGGTGCTAGTTCATAATAAGGTACGGTATTTGTAAGCACAATACTAATCCCCGAAGAAATAAGCAGCCTACCATCAATTTGTTAGGGATTGTTGATTTCCTCCTTTACTTGCTAGTTGCTAGTTGCGTGGTGATATCTGCTTTTGCACATGAACAGAGACCCTATTCGCACAGAGAGAAATAGTTGTGTTTTAATGTTGATGTAAATCCCATCGACTCGTTGTAATTTGTGTTACAAAGTAGTAGTTAATCACTTAATTCATCATTTTGTCCTATATTTCATTGTGTTGTGTGCTTATACATGATTCTCAAGACACTAAATGTACAATTGATGTTACGATTTAGGGCTGAAATTCCAATTGTTCATCGTGTGATTAAGGTAATAAATTTTGAAGTTTTCACTCTTCACAAAGAATCAATCCAATTTATATTACTTGTGTGTGTGTGTTTTGCATGGTTTGAATTTGCTATTTCTTTGTGTAGGTTCATGAACGCCAGAAAGTGCGTATTATATCCTCACTAAAGGTGTCCATTTTTTGTTTGTTTGGTAAAGCAATTTGTGTAATCCTTGCAATAATAATCAACAGCTAGCAATGTTAAATGTATAGTGGATGCCATCGCAATGTTGTCTTAACGATGAACCGCCTTTCGTGTAATAATTTTGGGGATGACCGACTTTATATGCACACAGCAAATGGCTTCAGAACATCACATTATGGGACAAAATGAGGGGTCAAGAACTCAAGATCCTCGACTTTGATCACACACATCTTCATTCCCTGAAAAATTAACATAGTCGACCATATGTTTTCCATTGTGAACAGCTTATCTTCCATATGTTGGGTGGGTTACAATTATCATGACCGAGAAACCAATTATAAAGGTAAGCTCTTTTTATTTACCGATTGAATTGGATATTAAACAAAGATTGTTCAGTCCATGTGACATTTTTTTCTAAGATGTTGATAGAACTTGGCCCATTCGACTTATTGTAATATTATTTACGATCATTCTATATTTTGAAAATGATTTGTTAGATTGTGATAATCTTGTTGCATGTTGAACTCATATGGTTGGTTAGTCAACGCTATATGTGTGCTTTATACTTGGTTAATCATACTTGATTGTTTTTTATTGTTTGTAATGCTAAATAGTAAATAATTTCTCTAATTGTCACTCATGGAGAAATTTTGTATATTACTGCCTAACCTACCAAGTAAAGTCTCGAAGATTTAGTTGCAAAAATTGACATAATTCCTTCTTAAATGCAGCCATCGTTTTTTTTTGTCAAGTTATACTTCAAAAGACTAAATTAATAAAGTTGAGATGCTTAACTTGAAATGTGTGTGTGTAACTAATAGCTCTAAAATAATTTTAATTGTGTCTTTAATTGATTTTTGCATGCATTTTCTAGGTCAAAATGATTGCCTTTTATTCTTATCTTAGCTTTTACATTTATTGTTGCAATTTACTGTTGAAGATTGGTAGCTATAGGCTTCTTTGCTTCAAGAGGGACAATGTGTATATCCATCCAAAGATCCCCTAGCTAACCCATGCACTTATCTTCTTTTAACAATTAAGTTCCCAGTGGAGTGCATTGTTGGTCGCTTAATTAGCTGCCAGGAGGCTAGCTTAGCCACATTAGTTGTCAAAGGGCATGCATCTGCTAATGGGTATTATTCTCGTTTCTCCATTAGAATAATATCTTGTTGCCAAGATCATGTTCCTTCCATGCTTATATATATCCACCACTGTCAAAAATATATGCTATCCATACATGAAAGTTCTTACTTGCACAACACTTGTAGTGGCGACATCCACAACTCGCAAGCCATTCGTTGGTTATATATATTCTCATTCCATTGACATCCACAACTACAAGTCATTCAAGGTCTTGGAAGGTAAATTGCTTTATGTAATTTCAAAGCACTTTTCTTATTGCAATCTTTGGGCCATGTACGATGACAATCGATTATATGAGTGGGGTGAACAAGATGTTTATGGAAAGATATGGCTTCATCGCCAACGGTATGGCCATGCATTTGACTTTAATTGTTATTTCTATCTTGCAGCAAATTCTGTAGTGAAGTTATTTTTCCCACTGGCCAGACTAGGAATATTGTGCCGCTTAAGCTCATCTTCGAGATTAGGTTCCTACTTAGATATCTGTTGAAGCGGCGGAGAATCGACTACCAAGTCTACAATCAATGATAACCGTGCAATGCATCAAATGGTAATGGGTCATCATTAAATGCTTCCATGCCTTTTGCAAATCACCTTGGGCTCCAAAGCATCAATGCAATTATTCAAGTAACTAACCCAAACCGCCAAGGTTCATCTGCACAAAATGTTTTTTCCTTATTTATTGTGGTTGTCTAGTTGGTGAAGTTTTTTTAATCAAATGCAGGACACTTAAGGTTTCTAATATCCATGAGAACTCATTTCATAGAAGCTCATCATGAAGGTACCATGGCATCATGATTCAGTGTTTTTCTCACTTTTTGTGTAAGATGAAATGCCGAGATGAAATGCGGACACTTAAGGTTTCTAATAATTTCCCATATGTTTTTGCTGAAATGCAATCCTCATCTCGACTGTTTTGAGTTACCTCAACGAAGGTACAATTTTTAACAAAGATTGTGGTGACACTAACCCTATGGTCATTTGATAAAACAATGGACTTAAATATATACTACATTAAGGTATCTTTGTGACTTTGATTCTGTGGAGGCCACCATGCGACAATGGAGATATTTGATGGAAGCTAGCTGAAATCATCACAGAAGATACAAAAGAATTTGTTCGTGAGACCACCACTAAAGTGATAGAAGGTACTCAGCTTGGGTTTACTAATTTGTGCAGTTACTAAATAGGCTAATTAGGTGTTCTTGGAATGAGATGGAGCACTGCAAATAGAACGCATGTGTTCTACATTTTACACATAATTTATTCTAGGTCATCTCCGCTTGCTCGGGTTTCCCATTGATCTTGTGTTGTGCTGGATTATTGCACGTTGATTTATGTATCATGACATTGTAACGTGGTTCTATTCAAGACAAGGTCCAAATATTTTATGATATATCTCATTGTTACATGCTACCTCGTAGTTTCACATTTGCAAATTTTCAGCCATCGCCTTGCATCTCATGTAAAGTAGTGATATGTGCTTTAGATTTTTCTATCTTCTTTTGTGAAGGTGTCATTAAAGATGAATTATGGACATGCCGATAGTTTGTCAATCTTTTTGTCATAGAGAAGGAAACAAAGATGGGCACAATAAAAGGAAATATTAAAGCTTTTTCAACCTGCTGTAGTGACAAAATGAGTACCATTAGCCATGGTGACTTACTTATCTTTGATGAGGTGCTTTTCCATATATCATGTTTGCCTTAGTATCTGTGCATGTATCCTCGTGGGCGTGTAGATGCCGTTAACTATATAAATCTCTTGGTCCTGGGAACATATGTCCTTCCATTCACAATTTGTCATGTTAGTTTCTTTTTTTTGCTGCTAATTATTTCTCGTTGACTTAAATAACATTGTTGATCACATATCGCTTTTAGGCAAATCACCACATTTCCACAAACATCCAAAGAAGAATATATGGTCATTCAACTAATGTTGAGATTCGCCATTGAATGAGGAGAAAGCTATTCAAGCTGCTGCTGATCTTATTGGGGAGCTCTTTATTTTCTCGGTATTCACTAAGTCATAGCTGAATATGCTTTATGAAACTTAGTGTACCTTGCATTATGTCCATATTAGTAGAAGCTGAAAATTCTTTTGAGACAAAATGTAGGCTGGTTTAGGTAAAATGCATGAGCACATTTTGAATAAATACAGAAAATTCACCTCATGCTATCATAACTTTATCTTGCCGCATGTATTTCATATGATCTGGTGATTATTTTTGTTGTCCATTCACTATAGTTTAGTAAATATTCTATTGTAGGTTGCAGGGGCTGCTGTAACAGGTTTTTGAATCCTTGGTCGAAATAGGGATTGATTAAGAAAATTCAAATTTATCTAATGCAGCAATCTAGAGGAGTGAATTAACCAAAAGAAATGGTGGTGGTAGCTAAATCAAGTTCAATTAATTACAGTATTGCTCTGAATCTTTCGAGTAAATCATAGAATTTTGACAGTTCCATAATGACAGTTTAACTAGAGAAAACACATAGTTGTCTATGCTTTACATGTTCGTATTACTCTCCTTTAATTATGCCTCTTCTTGCAAAACATGTTCATACTCCTTCTTTTAATTATTCTTTTACATCTTCTTGCAATACATGTTCATACTCATTCTTTAATTATACCTCTTGTAGGTGGTTGGGCGAGCGGTGCATTGTGTGTCTTCAAAGCTTGACAGGTAGTTCTCTTGTTTTATTAACCACTCTTATTTTGATTAAATATATATGCTCATATATGTGGTGTATATGCTCTTGTATGGTCATACATATGGTGTATATGCTCTTGTGTACTCGTATATGTGGCAATTGCCATATGTGTCAATTTTATTTCATGTCTATCGTTTGCGATGACAATGTATATTGATTGTTGCCAATTGTACTGTCATAATCCGAAAATCAATTGAAATTTCTAACTACGATCTTTTATGTGAAAATATTTAGTAGTACATTCAAATAGATAGGAAATATAAATAAATACTTTTGAGTTTTTTATATTTTTCTCAATTTTCTAGCATCGGAAGGCCATCTTACGGCCGGTTCAAAATTGCTGAAATTTCAGTAATTTTGACTAAAATCTCGATAATTTATGCGAAAGCTTAGTAATTTTGACTAGACTTTAACTTTTTGGAGCAGTTTGGGACAATACCTCTTAAAAATGTCATTTTCCATGATTTTTTTTAAAAAAGCAAAATTTTAGATGTTTTATAAAAATAACAGAAGCACTCTCAGAGTTTTATAAAAATGTACAAGCTTAATCATACTCTCAAACATTTATAGTACAATCTTTAGCTTTCCAGGACCATACAAAATTTTCAAAAGCACTCTTAGAGTTTTATAAACTCTTTAGTTTTGTCAAAGTTTTTAGATGTTTTATAAAAATAACGGAAGCACTCTCGAGTTTTATAAAATGTACAAACTTAATCATGCTCTAAAACATTTACTGTACAATCTTTAGTTTTCTAGGACAATATAGAAAATTTTTCAAAAGAAGCACCCTTCTCTAAAAGTTTCAAAAATTCTAAATCTATTTTGGTTACTCAATCAAATCTATATAAGCAATACATGTACTCAGCAATACATGTATTCATGACAGTAGAACTATCAGAATTTTTGAAAATTCATCAGGCTTGATCATCATCTAAAATTTTTATAGAAACATTAGTGATGTGACAAAACCATCCACAAAAGTTTCAAAATTTTCTAACCTGGTATGAATTATTTTTAGATTCGGTTGAAATTTGCCACGATTTGTCAATTTCGATAGAAGTTTAAGTAGTTTTGGACAAAATCTCGAAATTCTATCCAAAAAATTTGGATTTGAATTTTCCTTTTAAATTTTGTTCAAAATTTTGAAATCTTACGAAATTTTGGATTTCGACCACCTCTAAAATATAGTTAAACGAAATTTAAAACCTTGCTATATACAACTACAAATTGAACTATTGAAGCACATGTTTTTCGTAGAATTTTTTTTGCCCGAAAAGCAACGCAGGTGCTCTCGACACGTACGCACGTTGGCGCCGCCACATGTGCACAATAGAAGCAGCAAAGCAGCTGACCGAGACCAAGGATGGCGTATTGGCGTTAGGCAGGGCCGTACGTGTTGCCGTCTC
Source organism: Guadua angustifolia (assembly GCA_036346375.1). Taxonomy (NCBI): domain Eukaryota; kingdom Viridiplantae; phylum Streptophyta; class Magnoliopsida; order Poales; family Poaceae; genus Guadua; species Guadua angustifolia. Next base: position 26,655 of record JAYEVE010000347.1, on the reverse strand, counting down.
CTGAGCCAACTCTTCCCGTTCGGGCAAGAGCAGGCAACAATTGTACACCCCTGCCTAAAAGGCATGCTTGTGTTCTTCCTTCTTTGAGCGCACAACAAAAGGGTACTCGTACTTGCAGTACAGGTCTTTGTTGGCCTGCCAAATCGATGAAGGGCGAGCACAAAAGACTCAGCAGCGTTGCGATGAAATCAATGCAAATACCAATGGATGCATCTTTTGCTATAAACATCTATGCTAAAATGCTACTCCTTGATCACAAGTAGTTATCGTTGTAAATATCGACACCGTTTTTAAAACACAATTTTAACTACTAATTTGTATTATAAAAATTAATAAAACTTAACAAAATTATAATATTATAAGAAAACTTTTAAGCCAAATCTATGTATATATATAATTTTATGTATCGATTTAAATATTTAAAAAGATATTAATAGTTAAAGCTTTGAAAGTTCGACTATATTTAAATTCAAAAGCGATATCTATAACCTGAAGTACATTCTTTTGCGATGACATTGTGATTTGTTGAAATTCAAGGCACGCATAATCTAGGAATTAGCACGGTGCTAGCTAACGATAGAAGATGGACTATTCATGCCGAACCTTGCCAATTTGCCACGAAGATCATGCCACAATAAATCCGGGTGCCGTACTAACGCCCGCCACGTGGCCCGGGTTCGGTGATCAAACACCACCCCAGAGTACGAAATCAAAACCACCCTTCCCTGGACGATCCCGACGTCTCTACCCGTATATATACCGCCGCGGCTGCGTATTCTTCTCCTCAAACCTCGCATGCTATCTAGAGCTATGCGCCGTAGCCTCCTCCTGTCCTGCCTTCCGGTCTCCGCTTCCTTGCGACGCAGGATATTCCCGTATTCGCTCGCCGCCACCGCAAGTGTGCACCGCGGCCAAGACCTCCTCCTCTGCCTTTACTATGGGCAACAACAAAAGCTCTCCCACTTCCTCCGCGTCGACCTGGCCGCCGCGCCAACTCCCCAAGTCGTTCTCCTCCTCCTCCGCCTCCGACGATGACGGGTACAGCTCGTCGTCCTGCAACACCACGGACGGATACGACGTCTCCGCGGCCTCCTCGCCATCTCGATACAGTGCCTCCACCCGCCAAAGTCGCCGTGGGCGCCTCCCGGGCCTTGGTGCCGGGGGTGATGCCACCGAGGCAGGGGCGACAGGGCTCATCGCGTCGCTGATCAGGAGGACGGACACGTGTACTCGTTGGCGGCCGCCGGGGACGTTCTCTACACCGGCACGGATTCGGAGAACGTGCGGGTGTGGCGGACCGGCGCGAGCTCGCGGGGTTCAGGACCGGGAGCGGCCTGGTCAAGGCCATCGTTGTTGCAGACGACGGCCGAATCTTCACCGGCCACCAGGACGGCAAAGTCAGGTGTGGCGAGCCGACGCGGACGACCCCGCCGTGCACCGCCGGGTGGGGTCGCTCCCCAGGCTCGCGGATTACCTGAAGAGCTCCGTCAACCCATCGTGCTACGTCGAGACGCGCCGTGGACGCCGTGCGCGCGCCGTGTGGCTCCGGCACTCCGACGCCGTGTCCTGCCTCAGCCTCGACGAGGGCGCCGGGCTGCTCTACTCCAGCTCGTGGGACAAGACCTTCAAGGTGTGGCGTGTGTCCGACTCCAAGTGCCTCGAGTCGGTGCGCGCTCACGACGACGCCGTCAACACCGTGGCCGCGGCCGGCTTCGACAACGTCGTGTTCACTGGCTCTGCGGACAGGACCGTCAAGGTGTGGCGGCGGGAGGCGGCGGCCAAGGGCGACGCGACGAGGCACGTCCTGGAGAGGTGCTCAGGAAGGGCGAGAGCGCGGTCACCGCGATCGCCGTCTCGCCCGGGGACCGGGTCGTGTACGTCGGCTCGTCGGACGGGCTGGTCACGTACTGGCACTGGATCCACGGGGAGGCAAGGTACGGCGGTTTGCTCAAGGGGCACAAGATGGCGGTCATGTGCCTCGCGGTTGCAGGGACGTCGCCGTGAGCGGCTCGGCAGACCGGACGCTCTGCGTGTGGCGGCGCGAGGGCGCGGAGCACGTCTCCTCGCCGTGCTCACCGGTCACACGGGCCGGTCAAGTGCTTGGCCATGGAAGAGGAGGAGGCGGAAGGCGAGCGGCGGTTCGTGCTGTACAGCGGCAGCCTCGACGGGTCGGTCAAGGTGTGGCGACTAGTTGACGGCGCGACCGATCCGGCAGAGCGGACAGTTCCAGCAACGCCTCCCCCGGGGTCGCAGGGGTGGAAGGGCCGGCCGGCGCTGGAGTCGCCAGTGCAGGCGTGGGCGCCGTACCAGACGTCGTCGGAGTTCAAGCGTGTGGCAGCTGCGTGAGGGCAAAGCAATCGCGAACAATGTACTGGCCACCCATGTACTGTAGCAGAGTATACTAGAGAGTACGTATACGTAGAACATACGGTTGTGAGTGTATTTTGAGGAGGAGGAGAATCAAATGCACGTATGGTGGTGACCTGCCCTGGTCGATTGGAGATCTCATGTGGGTAGTTGACGGGGTTGAATGGGCGGCTGCTTGATAGCGAGAGATCCGCTGGCCACGTCAAAATCCAATTAATGCAAGGCAACCAAAAAAGGGGGTTCTGTGCCATTGTGTGTGTGATTTCGTTTCTATCTTTTGAATTGTGCTAATTTCGTGAAAGAAGTTTGTACAAGATGTTTGGCCGTATGAAGAGATTAGCAGAGAGATTCTGGTTGCTTGTGAATTGTGACCTTCCACTTAAATTCTCTTTGGTTATCAATTGTTTAGTAGTGGTTCCATATCTACTACTGAGGAGCTGTATTTATCAATCATATAGGCTCATCCATAATCTCGAGCCGCACTCGAAGATTAAAGATTTTCGTTGCCATCAGGTCGCCCTAATGCCAGCTTCAATAAATTAATAACACCACAAGAGTCGAGATCTCTCCGGACGACCAACGTCACAGTACATACGTCACTTAGCCAAAGTATATTTACTGAACTAGTGACGGCTTAAACACATTCATAGCATCAAACATGCTACCACCAATACTAATACCAGTGCCAAATTGTGCAGAATGTACTCCTAACCAAGTACTCCACATTTGCATACTGCAGAAGAAGAAGAACAAAACGGTGCACACATACAAAGGTCGCTTTCTTAGTCTCCCTTCCAGTCGAGCTGTGGCCACTCGTCCGGTCCTCATGGAACAGGAGTTCGCATGGCAGACGAGGATTCCCTCTGTAGCAATGCAACTCGACCGGGATCTGAGGTTGCAGCACCGCCCAGGCCAGGCTTGGAATCCTTACATGCCTGCTGGGCATCGTGCGACCACATCCATCCTTCTCAGCGACTCGGGTGGTTCAGAGGTTACATCAGCGAGGCCCACCCTGGCAGCGGCGACTCCATCCTCCAACACATAGCTACAGACTGGTGGTTCAGCTCCACCAGCTTCAGCGCGAGAACGCTTCGGCGCGCGGTGCCTCACCGCCTCGAGCAACGGTGTGTTCTCCTCTTTGTCGCTAATTCTAAGCGGACTCTGCCGATGGAAGCCGCCACGAATCAACAATATTTGTAGGTACAGGCCAATCGTCGTATGCCAACTCAACAAACATCAGATATGCAACAATAAGTACTTAGATCCATTCATTTAGCTACGAATTTATATTTGAATGTATGCCACTTTCAAATACGAGAATTAGGAGAATGCCACTTCAAAACATGATAATGAGGTGAGTACCACTTCAAAACATGATATTTAGATGAATGACACTCCCATCTTTATTTAGAAAGTTATGCCCTTTCTCCTTCTAGCTGGCCACCATCGGCGTGCCTCCGCCGGTCACCACCGCCGACTCCCCAACACAGATTCCTCCATCACACACCCTTCGCCTCCTAAGGTATATTTTTAATGAACTAACAATATGTCTGGTAAAAACATTTAATACAAATGATTTATTTTAATCTAGTATAGAATGCCATCACATGTAGTACATCATTTGTAGTGTCAGTCATTCAGCACAAATGCCAGACCGATTGCACCCGTGATAGTGTAGAGATGATCACAATATTCATCATAAATTGCTCCTCTGATGGTGGTAGAGATGATACTCTTCTGACGATCTTGTTGTTCTCTTTAATTCTCATCTGCACTAGCCAGTTCTTGCGATAAGCTTGTTGAAGACAATAAGATGATCAATGAACCATATGCCTTCCTCTATATGCAATCTATTCATAACCAATTCAGCACACACGGTTTGTCAATAACTTTGCTATGTCTGTTCTTCTAAGTTAATTCATAATTTCTTCGGTGAATTCTCCTCATTCATGAGTACTTTAGCTCATCAAAAGTACTTTGCTCATCGAAGAGACATAAACTAATTGTAGTGATATACGCTCTATCATATTCCATTATTCAACGTATGTCCTTTCCAATTTGTCCCATTTAAGAGCATCAATTAGCCCTGTTTGATAAAGATATGTAGGATCGATATATACTAAACTAGCAATAAAGGGGTGAATGATTGCTAGTTTAGTATATATCGATCCTACAAGTGGTATCGAGCTAAGTTTTTCCTAATTAATCTTGGTCGTGATTAGAAACCATAGCGATAGATAGGTATTCGATAAAACCTTGTGTTTTCGATGGTGTTGATTTTCGGTTTGGAAAGCGAAGATGGAGCATACATTCAAGCTCGGGGTTTTGCAATTTGGGAAAAAGTGTACAAGCCATATCAAGTACCTAAGAATGATAAAGTCAATGACACCAATCGAGCACATGTTGAAGCGAATAGCAAAGCACGAAATTTGATCATCCAAGGATTGGGAAGAAGCGATTTTGACCGTGTGATTCATCTCAAATCTGCATATGAGGTATGAAAATCTCTTTGTGATTATCATGAGGGTTTTAACACTGTCAAAGAGGTTCGTCAGGATATATATAAGAAAGAATACATATGATTTGAGATGAAGCCTGGTGAGTCACTAGATGATTTCTTTGCGTTTCAATAAGATTCTTAGCAATTTACGTGTTGTTGGGGTTTTCTTTGATGAAGCTACTAATGCTAGACAATTGCTTGGTGCATTAGACATATCTATTTGGGAGATGAAAGTTACATCCATTAAAGAATCAACTATCATGAGTACACTTAATTTAGATGTTCTTTTTTCTAAATTAAAAACTCATGAATTGGATGTTCTTGCTAGGAAGAATGATAATAAATCAATTGCATTAACCTCCCAATTTAGCATGTCTCAGATTAATGCTTCTTCAAGTTTTACTTTGTCTTTTTGTCCTCACTAACCGATGAGCAGTTGAAGAATTTCGAAGAAAACTTAGCACTACTCTCCTCACGCTTTAATAAAGCCTTGCGAGAATGTGCAAATGAGGAAAAGAGTTGGTGGTGGCCCTCTAAGATGCTATGAGTGTGGTGATCTCAACCCCATTCGTCCAAATTATCCTAAACTTGCGTAAATCTTCAAAGGATGAGAAAGACAATGACAAAAGAAAAGAAAAGAGGAAGTTCTCTCAAGCGATAGAAAGAAGAAGAGCTTCATCAAGCTGCGAGTTGACCATCGAGTCTTTTCGCTCTTAAACAAGTCAATTTGAGTGATGTGGATTCGGAGTAGTGGAGATGACACAACAACTCCAAGCAAGTATGAATTGACAGGTTGTGTCTCATGGTCGAAGTGATGGCAGTTTCACAGGGCGATCATGACAACAACTTCAATGAGGTAGAACCTTTTACGATGAATTAGCTATTGTTGTTGCTCGTCTTGGTAAATTGCTTGATAAGCGAGATAAGAAAATTAAGAAACATGATGTTCTTGTAGAATCTTTGAATGCTGAATTTGTAAGACTTAAATTTTTTATTCTGATGATGATGTTTGTAAATTATGTGACTTAATTTACAATAAGCTTGTTCACTTAGAAAAGAACATGCTTCTTTGCTAAAGCAAGGTAAGAAAAATGAGAAACATGTTAAAAATATTAGTTGTTCAACTATTGATTTACATGATTCAACTCCATGTTCTAAATGCTCCACATTAGAATTGAAGTTGCATGATGCAAATGCTAGGGTTTCTCAAATAATGATGATTTGCTCACACATGAGGTTCTTTCATGCTCAATTTGTCACAAGCAAAAAAGAAAAATGAGCGTTCCTATAATAATTGTTTAACTCTTTCACGAAAAGTTGATTATTTGGAAAAATCTTTAGAACATTTCACTAAAGGAAAAAAACCTAAACATGATTTTGGATCAATCAAAAGTCGAGCACTCATAACAAAGGTTTAGGTTTTGATTCTTATGCTCATCATAAATCACATGCTCTCACTGTTGTTAAGGCACTTGAAAGTGGCAAATTTGAAATTGTCAATGAGCCTAAGAAAACTGTTTTAAATCTCTTGGTGTTTTACCTTCTCTTGTGATGAATGCAAATGTTGCTTCTATTGTTAAAATTAAACATCATATTAAGTACACTTGCACTTATTGTGGTAGAGATGGACATTTAGTAGATTTTTGCTTTAGACTAACTAAATAACAAAAAGAAAGAAAGGGCTAAGGCTAGGTCTAATTTCAAAAGGCATATTTTACTCCTCATTTTGTGCCTAAGGTGATGCAAACACCTTTTGTTGCAAGAAACAGGAAAAGGCAAAATTGATTCGTGCACAAGCATTCTTGTATTGTGCCTACTCGTCGTGTGTCTCGATCTTGGATTCCTAAACATCTTACTTCTAACGATCTTGAGGCATCGACATTCTCTATTTTATGTAGGCTTCTGCATGAGGAATGAGAACATATGTCTAGTGGATTTGGATGCTCCGCCACATGTCGATGATAAAATTGGTTCTTCTCCTCACTCGTGCATCTCGTCTTTGAAAGTGTTACTTTTAGAGATGCTTCTTTCGCTTCTGTTGGCAAAAGGTACATAAAGGTAAATGACAAGTTTATGTTCAAGGATGTGGCTCTTGTTGAAAACTTGAAATATAACTTGCTTTCATCTCTACAAATGATTGATAAATATTTGAAGTATGTTTCAAGAAAAATGAATGCAAAGTTTTAGATGCTTGGTGATCTTGTGTTGAGGATTTCTTGCTTTGGAAGATATTTAAAGTGATTTTGATGTATCACCTTCTTCTAAGCATAGGTGTTTAGTTGCCAATATTTCTAAAGAGTTATTCTTTTGGCATCGTAGACTTGGTTATGTTAGTTTTGATCATCTCACTCGTGCAAGTGGTTTAGATCTCATATGTGGCTTACCTAAGCTTTAGGGTGATAGCGATTTAGTATGCTCTTCTTGTAGACATGGTAAGATGATTGCAGATTCTCATCCACCTCTTACCATGGTGATGACAAACACTCTAAGACATCTACTACATCTTGACACAGTTGGACCTTCTCGTGTTCAATCTTTTGGAGGCAAATGGTATGTACTTGTTATTGTTGATGATTATTCTAGATACTCTTAGATTTATTTTATGGTATCTAAAGATGAGGCTTTTAGTCATTTTAGAAGTTTTGTTATTAGATTATCTATTGATCACCGGGAGCACTTAGAGCTATCGAAGTGATAATGGCCGAGTTTAAAATTTTTCTTTTGATCACTTTTGTGTTGAAAAAGGAATTGATCATCAATTTTCTTCACCGAGAGTGCCTCAACAAAATGGTTTAGTTGAAAGGAAAAATAGGACTTTGATTGAGATGGCTAGAACTATGCTAGACGAACATCACACTCCTAGGAAGTTTTGAAATGAGCGATTTCAATGCATGTTATGTTTCTAATAGAGTGTTTTTGAGATCGAAGCTAGGCAAGACTTCTTATGAGCTTCGTTTTGGTCATAGGCCTAGTGTATCTCATTTCGAGTTTTTAGATGCAAATGCTTTGTTTTGAAATCTGAAATCTTGATAAATTTGAAGCTAGATCAATGATGATATTTTTCTTGGATATCCTGCTCATACACGTAGCTATCGTGCACTTGTTTTGAAACTAACAAAATTGTAGAAACCGTGAAGTTACTTTTGATGAGTTTAGTCTTAGCACTAGTCTAATTTATGCAGTCTGAGATGCATATGTTAGGGAAAGTATCTTTGTTGATGATGATGTTGAAGATGAGGTGTTTATTTCTATTGCACAACCATTGTTACGTTTGACACCTACCACAACATCACCTACGTGAGCATCCTCAAGCCACAACATCATCTATATATGCTGAAAATGAAGATAGAGAAGGAGAAGTTTCTAAAGTTTCAGCTCCTTTGCATATTCAAAGGAGGTATCCACTTGAGCAGATGATTGGAGATTTGAATGAGAGAGTCACCCGATCCAGGTTTATTGATTCTGATTCTCATGCTCACTCTGCTTTTGTTGCTTCTTTTGAACCCAAAGATATATCTCATGCATTAACTGACGAATCTTGGATCAATACCATGCATGAGGAATTAGAGAATTTTGAGTGTAATAAAGTCTGAAACTTGTTCCACCTCCTCGATTTTAATATAATTGGAACTAGATGGGTTTTCAAAAATAAACAAAGTGAGAATGATGTTGTTGTTAGAAATAAGGCTAGATTGGTTGTTCAAGGTTTTACTTAAGTTGAATGTTTAGATTTTGATGAAACCTTTGCTCATGTTGCTAGAATTAAAGCCATTAGAATTCTTTTAGTGTTTCTGCATCTAAAGGTTTTAGATTGTATCAAATGGATGTGAAAAGTGCTTTTCTTAATAGCTATATTAATGCAGAGGTATATGTTAAGCAACCACCGGTTTTGAAAATTCTAAGTATCCAAATCATGTGTACAAATTGTCAAAAGCTTTGTATGGTTTAAAACAAGCCCTAGAGCATGGTATGATAGGCTAAAAACCTTTTCTTGGAAAAGGGTTTTCAATGGGAAAGCTTGACAAAACGCTCTTTTTACTCAAGCAAGGCAATGATCAACTATTCATTGATTTATGTTGATGATATTATCTTTGGTGGTTCCTCTCATGCTTTAGTATCTAAGTTTTGAAACCATGAGGAAGGAATTTGAGATGAGTATGATGGGTAAGTTAACTTACTTTTTAGGCGCAAATCAAACAAACGAAGGAAGGTACTTTTGTTCATCAAAATAAGTACACATAAGATTTGCTTTGCCGTTGTCGGCGTATTTCACCGGACAGACTCACAACTGGACGAGGTTTCTCCCAAGACGGATATTAAGGTTAGAGAGGGCGTCAGCGATCGAACCCTAATGGCTCTCGCGTGAGGGATCCTGAATCAACAAACCAAAGAACACACCAATGTACCTGTGTTCGCCTGAAGGGTGGGTAATTTCACGTTCCGCTAGATCTTTGTTGATGTATATTGTCGGTTACAATGCTTTTTTCTCGTTTCTTTTTCTTTTTTCTCTAAGGCTTGGTCTTTTTTCTACGATAGGCAGTCCCTTTCTTCCATGCACCGTAGCTCCTTTATATAGACTGGTGTAAGATCGAGGATGAGCCTAGAGGGGGGGTGAATAGGCTTTTCTAAATTTTTCTAACACTAAAATTCAAGTTTAATTATATCTAAGGACTAGTGACAATTTTTGACAACCTTAACACTTAACAATTTAGTGACCACAAATGATATCCCTATGCAAGTGTATCAAAACTAAGCAAGTAGCACAAGAGAATCAAATTACTAAAATTATACAAGAGTAAAGACAAGCAAACCACAAATGATGGACAAGAGAATTTTTCCCGTGGTCTCTTGAGACTTGCCGGCCTCCCTACTCCACGCTGAGGTAGCTTGAATTCCTTCAAGCCGGCTCCACTCGCTTGAGCCTTCCCGATCACTAGTGATAGCTCTTCCCGCCTCCTGTAGGCGAAGCCAGGCCTTCACAACCGCCTGTCTTCACACAACCTTCTTTGTGAAGATCACCGAGCCTCACGCCTAAGCCGCCTAGGAGGCGGCAACCTCCAAGAGTAACAAACTTGATGTAGGCTTGAACTCAAGAGTGCAATCAATATGGCTCAACCAATGCAATGCTTTCAATGCACTCAATTTTCTCTCCAAGAACTCAAGAATCAAGAATTGAGTGCTCTAATGGATGGAGAGAGTTGCTAGGGCTTAGAATGTATTCAATGGAGTCACCAACTGTGCATCTTAAATGTGAGGGGGTATTTATAAACCCCACCAACACAAACTAGCCTGCTATTTACTTTTTTCGCCGCTTTTATGCTTAGAAGGCTGTGGCCGGTACCGCCGCTAAGGGCTTGAGTACCACACCGTAACTGGCTAGAATCAAGATTTAATGCCGTTACACGAGTCAGCATAAATATGAAGAATTATACTTCACGCAGATTATCATTTTAGGTGCGGTGAGTACCGCACTCAACCGACCGAAAAGGATACATTCTCGAATAAAGCTATCGCTAACTTAGGTGCGGTAGTATCAAGATTTATGTACTACCACCTGACCCGAGCCAGAGTGCCTACTATGAGGTTCCTAAAACAGAGACCAAAATCCTCCTTCCGAATAAAGGTATCAAGAAGAAATGCTTAGTATCAGACTCAGATTACCGCCTAGACCATGCGGTAGTGCCGGGAGGACCAAAACACACCTCATCATATATAGCTACCGCAGAGTTATGCACTAGTGTAAGATTTATGTACTATCAAGACACAAGCTAGGAGTGCCTACGCAGAGGGTTTTTCAGAATTTTAAATACGACTCTCTAATGCATGATTGTACTAATTATGATTATTGAGCCATACTTGATGCGACTTTGAACTTCACAACCCAAATCAAGTCCCTCTTAATAGTACGGCTACTATCCCGATAATCCGATCTTTTTCCCAACTCCGAGATCGGTGAAAAGACTAGAAAATACTTCTAAAGTTTTTATACCTTCATTTCTTTGATACTTTCATTTTTCTTGCGTCTTTTATGCGTCCTTCTTCCTTTTTGCACTTGTGAATATCCGACGCCCTTTGAACGAGAAGCTTTTCCTGCTTTCAACTTAACCAATCGCAAATGACGTTAGTCTTTTCGCGTGATTGTCATTAATTATCAAAACCATAACCACATGGGGGCCTAGATGCTTTCAATCTCCCTTTTTGGTAATTGATGACAATCCTCATAATCGAATTGAAGTAAATTGATATTTAGTGTGAGTGACCAATAAAAATTAATTACTCACACCGTGATTCTTATTTAGCAATATTTTGTCGCTTAAAGGACAAAAGGTATTTGAGTCAAGATATTGCTAAATGAGAACATGACTTCTACAAATATGCCATGGATAAACAATAAAAGTTTGCACATTTGTATATGAGTTTTATATGACAATCGAGATGATATAATTCAATGAATTAACATGGCATAATGCTAAACTCATGAGAAGGATAATTTAGATAAAATTGAGCAAAAAGATCATAAAATTTAGTTCAAGACAGAGTTTACAACCAACAAGACGCAAAACATTTACATAAACAACCACAAGGAGTTCAAATCCAACAACAACCACATAAGTTAAGCAATTTTATTACAATAAAATAGATAGATTTGAGCTAGGCTTCAACGGACTTCAATTCTTCATTCTTCTCCCCTTTGTCATCAAGGACCAAAAGAGGATCGCTAAAGAACCGTCTTACTCCTCAAAGATTCTGTGGAGTAGAGCTCAGCGAGGATGAGAGGAGACCATGGATCCCAATCAGATGACGGAGGAGGGTGATAGGAAGGGGAACCATCGCCGCCATCTCGACGACGACACGGTAGGATCGATGATATGAGCGATAGTCATCAAAAGAGGTGCTAGCTTAATCCAAGCGCCATGCATATCCTCAACCATCTCGACGATTGTTGTACCAGCAGCTCCATAACGAGTGCAAATCGCCCTCGATGTAAGATTCTTGTCGAGCAAACCCACCATCATATCGTAACGGAGAGTCTCAAGACTCGCAAGGTAGGCATCGGCACGCGAGGTAGCTTTTGAGCGGCTTGAGCTTGGGCTTGGGCCGCTTGTCCAATTTTGAGCTCTTGCTTGAGCGGCTTGTTCGGCGATGTGATGCAAGACTTGAGGTGGAGCGACTCGAGGCTTGTATGGTGTGAGGAGTAGGGTGGCAACCATTGTACTAAGAACTCTCCTGATTAGCGCCATGATATATGGAGCAAAGTAGATCGCCTTCCCCTATCCCTAGCAGCGATTGAGACATCTCCCTTATTATGAAGTCCACCACATCAAACTTTTCTTTTGCCATGATCTTCGCAATGACATTCCTGCATGACCTCTCACAAGATCAAAATTGCCACTCTTCTGATGAATAGTGACACTAATAATTTTGTTCACCATGCTTGGTTGGAGCCAGAGATCTACCGAGTTTCCAATTCTAAAGGTATGAGATCGGGTCATAGAAGGTTGCAAAGATGTTCCAAGGATATGAGGAGGCTCATCATGGAATTTTAGGATGATGATCAGGAAGATTCCCAAGGCATGCTCAAAGTCATCCTTGGAAGCAAGTAGTATTCGTAGAGTTCGGTCATCCAGTGATTTGCTCACAATTTTCGTAAACATAAAGCGCTTGTATAAAATTGCTTGATGACCTTCTCATGATAATCATCCTTGTACCAAGGAAGTTGTATAAGCTACCCACCAAACAACTCAGAATACCAACAAACTCGTCGCCTCTAACATGCTTCCAATCGACCTGCTCAATCAGTTGGCAAAATCCTTCTCCGATATAATTTGCTCAAACACCCCTCCATTGAAACAGTGGAATGGAATCTTGGATTTGGGGCGGAGCGAGGTTGAGATACTGACTTTGACTTCTCATGAGTATAATAGTCATCTCCTTTTAATTTGAGAAGGATCGTGGCCTTCCAATTGAGGCACCCACTTCTTCTTCCTTCCGAGCTTTCTCATTATACGCCACCGGCCCGTCCGCTAGTAATTTGAGGAGCAGAGCGACTTTCTTAGCCTCGAAGACTCAAGAGACCCTTCCTTTAGCCCTTGTGGTCCTCATGGCGACGGTGAAAGAGTTGTCGCTATCTCCGCTCTCGAGTCGGCAGGCACGCCATGACCTTTAGTCGCCTCGCACTTTGCCCTCCGTATGACCGACTCCGCAACCTTGGTGCGAGGCATGATCTAAAGAGAATTCAAGGAATTTTGAGGTGAGAAAAGAATATGGATATGATTTGACATGATAGAAATGAAATGAGTAAATGTGTAGATGAACATCCTCGCGCTTAAAGAATCGGTCTTTGCAAGTATCGACGGTACTCGCTCTGAGGCGGTAGTACCGCAAATCGATACCGCTCCCGATGGCATTAGTGCGACGCTGCGACGCGATGGATTTTAGGGCAAATTCGAGGCAATGTTGAGGCATTAATGATATGAACTAGTATTAGGGGCTAGAGAATATCAAGGACCTTAATATTGCACCTAATCCCAATGATTTTGCCTCAAACAAATTTACACATTTCAAATCTTTCATTCAAACCTAGATTGATCAAAGAAGATGAAATAAAAAGGAATGATGGAGATGAGTGATACCTTTGGAGGAGGAGGTCTCAAAGACTGAAATCGGTGGAAGAACTCCCAAACAAGAAGATTTGAGTGAGAAGAGAGTTAGGGTTTGAGAGGAGGAGAGAGGCCGACGGAATGAAAAAGAAGCGGTTCGGGTGAGGGAAAAGAAGAAGAAGAGAAAGGGAGATGGTGATCAGGGTCCCCAAGAAGCAAGTGGCGTACTCAGCTCTGGACCCGTATCATAAATCTGATACTTACGCGTAATGCGATAGTCTTAGGGCTAAGCGGCAGGAACTTTGAGAGAATTTGTTTGAGTTTTCTCGGATATTGTGATATCATGTATGAGAGTTTAATAGATCAATTCCAATCACGGATAAGCACAAGACAAGACTTTTAAACACAATCAAATAAGAAATAATAATTTGACTTGTTTGAGTTAAAATACCTCATAAGGAACTAGAAATATGGCATTCTAGTTCTATGAGCAAAACTCAATTGTGCTTTTAGTAGATCAATATAGATCAAGATTTTGAAGTTTATCAAGCTTTTGAAAAGCAAGAGTTTTGTTTTATTATAAACATAAAGAGGTTATAATGTGGTATAAGTTCCAAAAGATAAGGTTTATAAAATAGTAAATTTTTAAATGAAGATTGAGAACCCTTGTACTTTGTAAATCCAAAATGGATTATTTTCAAATAATTTTGACTTATAAAGTCTAGTTTTATCTTTTAAGATATTTATCGCACAATCTTCAATTTTCCACATTTAGGGGGTGTGACATATACATGAATTGCATATTACTCCCCCTTGATGTGAGACTCATCTAAAGAACACATATCAAATAAAAACCAATTTAAGCAACCAAAGGAATTTCACTTAGGCCACATTAGAGATATCAATGACATTTAATTCATTCCTCAATTTGCAAAATCTAGACTCATCTAAGGGTTTAGTAAGTATATCCGCTAATTGATTTTCCGTTCTTATGTGACTAATCTCAATATCCCTTTACTCACGTGATCTCTCAAAAATGATGGCGAATATCAATATGTTTGGTTCTTGAGTGTTGAGCGGATTATTGGCTATTTGAACCGCGCTTTCATTATCACACAAGAGGCACCTTTTAAAATTTATCCCATAATCCATTAGAGTTTGCCTCATCCATAATAATTGGCGCAACAACTACGCGGATATGTATTCGCGGCGATGGATAAAGCTACGGAGTTTTGTTTCTTGGAGAACCATGAAACTAGGGATCTACCTAGCAATTGACAACTCCGGAAGTGCTTTTTCTATCCACTTTACAACCCGCATAATCCGAATCCGAATATCCAATTAAATCAAATTTTGCACCTTTAGGATACCATAACCCTATGTTTGAGGAATGTTTTAAATATCTTAGAATTCTTTTCGCAACTAAATGACATTCTTTGGGAGAAGCTTGAAGCGAGCACACATGCAAACACTAAACATAATATTGGGCGAGATGCGGTGAGATAAAGCAAACTACCAATCATGGATCTATAAAGCTTTAAATCTACGGTTTACCTCCCTCGTTTAAGTTGAGATGCCCGTTTGATGCCATTGGAGTCTTCATCGGTTTTCGTCCTCCATGCAAAATCTTTTGAGAAGATCCTTCGTGTACTTGATTTGACTTCTGAGCGTCCCATTCTTGAGTTGCTTAATTTGGAGTTCAAGGAAGAAGCTCAACTCCTCGATCATCGACATTTCAAACTCCTAGACATCATGTCACCAAATTCTTTGCAAAAATCTTCGTTAGTAGAACCAAAAATGATATCATCAACATATATTTGACATACAAAGAATTCATCATCAATTATTTTTGTAAAGCGTTGTATCAACCTTCCTAATTTTGAAACCCTTTGAGAGTAGAAAATCTCTAAATCGCTCATACCATGCTCTAGGAGCTTGTTTGAGTCCATATAAGCTCTAGAGAGTTTGTAGACATGATTAGGATATTTGGAATTTTCAAAACCGGAGGTTGTTCTACAATACCAATTTGGATATTTGTCCATTTAGGAAAGCACTCTTTACATCCATTTGAAACAATTTAATATCAAAACTCGATGCAAATGCAAGCAAGATTCTAATGGCTTCTAACCTAGCTACGGTGCAAAAATTTCACGAAATCTAATCCTTCAACTTGGTGAAACCTTGCGCCACTAATATGGCTTTATTTCTAACTACAATGCCATTTTCATCTTGTTTATTCGAAAAACCCATTTAGTACCAATAACATTATGATCTTTAGGTCTTTCTACTAATGTCCAAACATCATTACGAGCAAAGTTATTTAGTTCATCGTGCATGGCATTTACCCAATCCGGATCACTTAATGCTTCATCTATGTGAGTAGGTTCAAATGAAGATCTGAATGAATAATGCTCACAAAAAAAGCGACAGGATCGAGTTTGAACACCCTTACTTCGTCACCCAATATTTGGTCTATTGGGTGATCCTTGGAAGACCGTGATGAATCCTTTGAGGCAATGGTTGAATTTGTTGCTCGTCATTCTTGTCATCCTCACCATTTGTTGAATTTGACTTCGGTGTTGCGGAAGTTGAAGGTTGACTTGTGTAGATGAAGGTTGATCATATCTATCTACTTCGGTTTCACTTCTCCAATTGTCATATTCTTCATTGCTTCCTCAAGCCTTCTTCACCTACATCATCTAAATTTTCTTGCTCTTCTTGAGAGCCATTAGTCTCATCGAACTCAACATCACATGTTTCTTCAACAAAACCTTTGTTTTTATTAAAAACTTCGATAAGCTTTGCTATTTGAAGAATAACCAACAAAAACCTTTATCGCACCGACTTTGAAACTTTGAGAGCGAACACCCTTTTTCAAAATATAACATTTGCAACCAAAAACTCTAAAATAAGAAATGTTGGCCTTCTTCCAATAAGGAGCTCATAAGTCTTTTTCAAAAGTCGATGCAAATAAAGTCTATTTGTAGCATGACAAGCGGTATTGATGGCTTCGCCCAAAACTATCGGACGTACCATATTCATCAAGCATTGTTCTTACCATTTCAATTAATGTCGATTTTTCCGTTCCACAACTCCATTTTGTTCGGAGTGTAGGTTCTGAAGCTAGTGCTTTATTCAATTTCATCACAAAAATCTTCAATTCTTGTATTCTTGAACTGGAACCATTATCACTCTGAATTTTCTTTATTATAAAATCAAATTCGTTTTGAGCCCTTTTGCAAATCTTTTGAAAATACTTGAGGTTTGGTTTGTCGTCTAAAAAGAAAACCCAAGTATATCTAGAATAATCGTCAACAACCACTAAACAATAAGAATTTCCTCAAATGCTCTTATAGGTTATCGGCCAAATAAATCCATATGTAAGAGCTCTAATGGTCTAGATGTGGACATGATACTCTTTGAGGATGAGAACTAGCGACTTGTTTACGGCTTGACAAGCACTACAAAATCGATTTTTCTCAAACTTCACATCTTTCAAGCCCACAACTAAATCATTTTTAAATAACTTTTGAGTTGAATCATTCCAACATGAGCTAGTCTTCTATGCCATAACCATCCTAAAGATGTTTTTGCCATTAAGCAAGTTTGAAGACATGAGTCATTTGAAGTGAAATCAACTAAATACAAATTTCCAAATCTAAATCCTTTAAACACTAGCGAATTATCATTTTCTTTTGTAATAACAACACCATTTTTAGAGAATGTGCAAATAAGATCAAGATCACAAATTTGTGCGACGGATAGCAAATTGAAATTTAATGTTTCAACTAATGATACATTTGAAATGGAAAGGTCGTTTGATATAGCAATTTTACCTAAGCCCAATACCTTTCCTTTGCTATTGTCACCAAATGTAATCTTGTCATTTGTCCATTTCCCAAATCAAAAGTGGTGAACATTTTCGGTCATTGGTCATGTGTTGAGTGCATCCACTATCCAACACCCAATGCCGTCCACCGGTCTTGTAGTTTACCTACAAAATAAAATCAAGCCTTTTAGGTACCCAAATTTGTTTGGGTCCTTGGAGTTAGTGACCAAGGTCTTGGGAACCCAACGCTTTCTTTCTTTGGCCAATTATCGGGTCCCAACAAATTTAGCAAAGACTTTACCATTTCTATCTCTTTTAAGCACATAACATGAATCATGAACATTATCCTTAGATGCTTTGCTCAAGGCACAATCATTTGCTAGATGTCCTACTTCATGGCACTTAAAACAAAATTTACCATTCGATTTCACAAAGCGGAGTTTTGTTACTTATTTTCTTGTTCCTTTTAGGGATATATCCTAATCCTTCTTTATTATATGAGCATCTTTGACTACCCAAGATTTTATTTAGTGTTTCTTTCCCTTAAAACATCTATCCAAGCTTTTGTTTAGTTTATTTACTTGTTCTTTAAGCTCATTGTTTTCAACAATCAAATTTCTATTACATGAGTTTGCACTAGAACATGGCAAATCAACTAAATCATCTAAGAAGTAGATATACTTGATTTTACTACATGAAGTGAGCTATTTTCTAATCTAGGCAAATCATCCATAATATTGCATTGAATACCAACATCATTTGTGGATTTTGGAATATTCTTGGCAAGGAGAATTTCATAAGCTTCCTTTAGCTCCTCATAAGAATCCTTGAGAAAAGAAATTCTTTTCTCAAGACTCTTGATTTTGATTTTTCTTTGCCAAGATATTCATTCAATTCCTCAAGCATATCCATTAATTCATCATATGACGGTTCATCATTTTCATTAGAGTTTACCTTAGTTTCTCCTCTAGCCATAAGGCATAAAGGAGTGAAAGGTGATGAAACCTCTTTGATAGCAATCGCAAGCCCTTTTTCTTTGAAGGAGCTTCATCTTGGATGAGTCGAATCCGAGTATTCTTCTTGAATCCCATTCTCCAATATGAGCTTCACCCTTGCCATCCTTTTGAAACTTCTTGAATAATTTCTTCTTGCCTTGAAAGAATTTCTTCTTCTTGGGTGATTTGTCTTTATCCTCCTTCTTCTTCGGACATTTGGGCGATGTGTCCCTTTCGTCACATTCATAACACGGATATTTGCATACGGTTAGTGTTGGAGTTTTGTCCTTTCTTATACCTTTCGGACCGCTAAAGCTCGTCGCCTTCTCATAAATTTCTTCATTCTTCTCACGAGTGCCATTTCCTCCTCGGTGTCCTCATCTTCAGTCCTCATCACTTGACTCGCCTTTGCCTTAAGCGATGTTTTCTTCTTTGATGAGCTTTGTTCTAACAATTCTTCCTTGTCTTTCTTATAGAGCTCGTTGGTAATGAGATTTCAGAAATCGGTTGGCGTCATCCTTGGCAATTCCGGCGTAGAAATAAGGTGACCAATGTTTCATATTTCTCGGAAGAGCTCTAAGCATCTTCTAACAATATCAACATCACTCAAGGTCGTACCAAGACCCTTGAGCTCGTTAACAATATTGTTTAATCTAGAATACATTTCATTAATATTCTCATGAGGCAACATAATGAAACTTTCATATTTAACTCTAAGCATATGCAATTTAGCTTCCTTAACCGTGGATGTCCTTCATGAATTTCCGACAATGTATTCCATATTTCATGTGCGGTTTCTAAATTACTTACGATTAAATTCATCGCATTTAAGGCACCAAAGATAGCATTCATAGCTTGAGCATTAAGATGAATAAATCTTCGTTTTGTTCCTCATTTAAAGCGCCGTGGTCACAACATAACCCTCATTGACAATTCTCCATATATTGGGACTCATAGCCTTAAGGTAAACCGTCATCTGAATTTTCCAATCTGAATAATTTGTACCATCGAAGAAAGGAGCTTTTCAATTGACATACCCTCGTTGGCCATCCTTGCTCTCTAGGCGGTAAAACCAAAATAGAGACCAAGCTCGATACCACTTGTAAGATCGAGGATGAGCCTAGAGGGGGTGAATAGGCTTTTCTAAATTTTCTAACACTAAAATTCAAGTTTAATTATATCTAAGGACTAGTGACAATTTTTGGCAACCTTAACACTAACAATTCTAGTGATCACAAATGATATCCCTATGCAAATGTATAAACTAAGCAAGTAGCACAAGAGAATCAAATTACTAAAATTATACAAGAGTAAAGACAAGCAAACCACAAATGATGGACAAGAGAATTTTTTCCGTGGTCTCGGAGACTTGCGGTCTCCCCTACTCCACGTTGAGGTAGCTTGAATTCCTTCAAGCCGCTCCACTCGCTTGAGCCTTCCCGATCACTAGTGATAGCTCTTCCGCTCACGGGTGGCGAGCCGTGCCTTCACAACCTTGGGGTCTTCACACAACCTTCTTTGTGAAGATCACAGACCTCACGCCTCAAGCCGTCTAGGAGGCGGCAACCTCCAAAGTAACAAACTTGGCGTGAGCTTGAACTCAAGAGTGCAATCAATATGGCTCAACCAATGCAATGCTTTCAATGCACTCAATTTTCTCTCCAAGAACTCAAGAATCAAGAATTGAATGCTCTAATGGATGGAGAGTTGCTAGGGCTTAGAATGTATTCAATGGAGTCACCAACGAGCCCTAGCAGGTGAGGGGTATTTATAACCCCACCAACACAAACTAACGTTATTTGCACTTTACCGGTTTTTGCGCTAGGCGTACTCTACCCTCTAAGGGCAGTAGTACCGCTCCTCTGCGTCTGGCTAAACGACATTTAATCTGTTGACCGTAGCGTTCTGTAGCGAAGACTCTGGCGGTACTACATTGAGTTCTTGATACCGCACCTCAAGCAAAAAACGAGTTACGGAATAAAGCTACATGCCAGGTCTTGATAGTCGCATTCTTGATACTACCGTAACCAGCGAGTAGTCTTGCGAGGAGTTCAAAAATACCTCTCTGGAAAATTGCTACATAGAGACCGGTAGTACCGCTTTGATAATGCAGCGGTAGTCGACCTCGAGAAATTTGATTTTGAAGCGACTCTCGAATGCATGATTGTATATAAGAACTATTGAGCCATATTTTGCGCACTTCTCAAGTTCAATACCCAAATCAAGTCCTCTTAATAGTGGCGACTATCCGATAATCCGATCTTTTTCCCAACTCGAGATCGGTGAAAAGACTAGAAAATACTACTTAAGTTTTATACCTTCATTTCTTTGATACTTTCATTTTCTTGTTTCTTTTCGCGTCCTTCTTCCTTTTGCACTTCGAATATCCGGCGTCCTTTGAGCGATAGCTTTTCTGTTTTCAACTTAACCCTTGCAAATGGCGTTAGTCTTTTTAGCGTGATTGTCATTAATTATCAAAACCATAACCACATGGGGGCCTAGATGCTTTCCTTTGTGGCTCGGGCGGTGAGAAGGTGACATCACTGCGATCTATGATTCATTTATTACACTCATCACTGTAGCCTTGTCCTTCAAACCCCATTTAATGTCATTGTGTAACCGCGGTCCGTCGGATGTGACTTTCTCTGACGGGTTAGGTGTGGCGTCGAGGGATGGGCGTCGTCGTGTTGCAGCGAAATTCTTCGCAATCAATGGCTCTAACACAGTGTGTCGGGGAAGAAGATTTCGAGGTGAAGCCTCTTTCTCATCCTTTTGGTTGCCGCGTGGCCTAGAGAGTGGGGCGGCCGCCCTCTACTCAGCGCCACGGGCGCCCGGCGAGAGGGCTGATCGCCCTTTGCCGCCGAGCCGCCACATGGGCCGCTCATCGGCGAGAGGAGCTGATCGCCACTTGCTCGCTAAGCCACCACATGGCGCTTCGCCCGGCGAAGAGCTGTCGCCCGCCTACTCGCCCGAGCCATCACGAAGTCGGCGCGCAAGGCCAGCGAAGAGCTGTCGCCCTTTTCGCCAGACCGCCACGGCGAGCGCTTCGGCGAAGGGCACGCTTCGCCGAACGCCATTGAATAACGCCCGCGAAGAATCGCGGTCGCTCGCCTTGCTCGCCCGAGGCAACATAGGAACGCTTCGCCCGGAAGGCTGATCGCCACTTGCTCACCGAGCCGCCACGTGGAGTCGCTTCGCCCGGAGTGGGGCTGATCGCCACTTTGCTTGCGAGCCGCCACATAGTCTTAATTATCTGCGGCGGAGAAGGTACCTTGGCGCAATCGGCAGACCGCTTTGGGATGGAAAAGCGCAAGTGGTCATGGCATCCTTGGAAGGCACTTGCACACTTGATCGGATGAAGATGGTGAGATGGTTGATCAAAAGAATATAGAAGCATGATAGGTTCACTTTTATATCTCACTACATCAAGGCCGAATATTCAATTTGTTGTGTGCTTGTATGCTCGCTTTCAAACTTCCCCACGTGTTTCACATCGACAAACTATCAAGTGGATTTTCAGATATCTTCATGGTACTCAAGACTTTGGCATATGGCTTTCTGCTTTCTCATGCATTAGTTTAAGAGCATTCTCTGATGTTGATTTTGGAGGTTGTAGAATTAATAGAAAAAGTACATCGGGCTCATGTCACTTCTTGGGTAATTCTCTTATTGCATGATCATCTAGAAAACAATCTTCGTTGCACAATCAAGCTGCGAATCTGAATATGTGGTCTTGCTAGTTGTTGTTCTCAAATTCTTTGGATAGTAGCTACACTTAAAGATTATGGGGTTAATTTGGATAGTGTTCCTCTTTTGTGTGATAACACTAGTGCAATATGCATTGCTAAGAACCTGTGCAATATTTTAGAACAAAACACATTGAGATTAGATTTCACTTTCTTAAAGATCATATAGAAAAGGAAATATTGTGCTTTATCATGTGGATACTAAGCATCGGTTGGCAAATATTTTCACAAAACCTTTGTCTTCTTCTCGTTTTGCTTTTATTCGGGGAGAACTTGGGTTAGTTCATCCGATAGATTATTTTTTAGGGGGAGTTTTTGATGTTTTTTGTAACATACTTTTTATTTTGTGTGTTTCTTAAATGAAAAACAAAAAAATGAAAAACAATGAAAAAGTATTGAGCATTGTATTTCATACACATATGTCATTTGAAGCCATGTTTATGTTACAAGATCTTTGCAACTTCATGTTTATGCATATATGGTGTAGTTTATGACATGACTATTTAAATAGAATGACAACTTGAATTAAATCTTGTCATGGTTAAACTTTCTTAGCTGTCTTGATCTTGCTCAAAAGTGCTAAATATGAAAGTTGAGTGCTAAAGCTCAAAGAGTGATTGTTGATAAATGCAAGATCAAGGTTATATGCTATCTCACTTCTTCTTTACGGCGCTTATCATTGCACTTTGATATGAACTTGGAAGAGGTTGTGTATGACGAAACCATGAAACCTTAAGCTTATGATTGCTTGGCATGGTTAAAAAGTAAAGTGATGGTGCATAATTCCTTGCAAATGTTATTGTTGCAATCAATTAATGAATCAGTTTTTAAGCACAAATAAAGTCCACAAAAATTCAATGTTCTCAAGTTTTAAGATAGTTGAGAAAGGGAGATCATGCAGTGCAAAAATCGTTAATAGTACTTGATTTCTAGTTATGCTTACTCTACATTGTTTATGTGTAGATTTGAGGGTGCAAGTATTTTTGATAGCATGACTTGGTGATGAAATTGGTACATTTGTGGATGACTTAATGCTCAATCTGAGAAAAAGTCAAATTAAAATAAACAAAAGATTTTGTTCTCTCTTTTGTATTCTCGATGAATCCATTGTCAAAGGGAGAATTTTGGAGGATTTTGGACACATATTGCATATTCACACACATTTTTTCTTTTTGAGGGAGATTTTTCTCTTTGCTTTTTGTTTTTAAAATAAAATTTCTTAAAACTTTTCTTGTGAGGTGAATGCCAATGTTCAGTTCTAAATAGTGTTGCCAATGTTTTCATCAAGAGGAGATTGTGAAATCATGTCTTTGAAAAATTAGGCGTAATGGTGAAATTGGCATTGCACATCGGT
Organism: Guadua angustifolia; assembly: GCA_036346375.1. NCBI lineage: Eukaryota > Viridiplantae > Streptophyta > Magnoliopsida > Poales > Poaceae > Guadua > Guadua angustifolia. Next base: position 3,264 of record JAYEVE010000347.1, on the reverse strand, counting down.
TGTGATCATAGCATGTGTGGTGTTCGTGCATATCTGTGTTAAATGATTATTTGATATACTTGTGATAATATTATGATGATTTTGCTTGATGCAATGCGCTCATGTGAGTGGTTGCATAGATTAACTTTGAGTCAAGTCGTGGACTTGTGCTCAGTTGTTTCTTATTTATTCATGTGCGGTGTTGCTCGAGGCTGACGTGGTCGATGATAGGATCGAAACTAGGTTAATGGAGGCGAGGTTGAGACTAGATTCGAGGAGAAATTGAGGTCTTGGTGGTCAAGGATGTCATGCGGGACATTCAAGTTAGAAACGATGCATATGGAGACTAGTTAGTCACGTGAGTATGGCATGTGGGCTGTACACACATGCAAAAATTGTATTCGCCATGTTGGGCCAAGTGGAGTTATATACAAACTCTTTCCATGTTGGCGTGAAGTTGTATACAAACTCTTTTGAGATTGCTCTATATAAATAGGATGAGGTATCTCCTGTTTATGTAGAGAACCTGTCTTGAAAGGGTATTAGGGTTTGTACTATTTTTGTTTGAATCTGTAACCAGATTAAAAAGAACTAAAAATCTTTCTTACAGCCAGAGTGCATTTTTGTGGCTTGGTTTTCTTGCGCTTTTTGCTCCTGGCGGCTGAGAGCTCCTGCCGGCTGGAAAGGATCTTGCGGCCAAGTTTCCTTCAGCGACTTTGTTCCCTGGTGCATGCATAGCAGGTTGACTAGAAGTTGGGTTACTGCTTAGTCCTTGCGGCTGGTGCAAGAAGGTCTGGCGGCGCATGCATGCCTGCATGCAAAATAAAGGAGCCAGGCCGACTAGAAGTTCGGGTGCTAGTTAGTTTTCCTACGGCCGACATGCGCTCGAGGTTTGGTCTAGCGTAGCTGAAGATTTTTTTTTGTCCGGTGTAATTTTCAATTTCCGTCATTATTTGATTCAGTCATCTTACGAAGGTAATATCTCTAGATTCATAGATCCGTTCGAGTTGATTTTTATTGGGTTAGTTCCCAAATTGAATCTAGTTTCTACGTTAAAATTTCACATCGATCTAACGTGGGATCTTCAGGAATTACTATTTTAGTGAATGTGTGTCATCTGTTTTATTTGGTTTGGCGTGCAAACAAAAATTTGATCGGCGTGCAAGCAAGATTTTGGTTTGGCGCAATAAGGTTTTATGAATCCGAATCAAGCAATTTGAATCCAAATTGGGGTGTGTTAAAATCATCAAAAAATTTGAATTTGGCTTCCATGCAATCATTCACCCCTCTAATAGCTAGTTTAGTATATATCGATCCTACAAGATATCTTTCACCACACATTGTCACACACTGAATTTTCTCCACCATCTAATTTCTCTAGTTGACTATATCATCGACTTTGATCCTAATCTTGTACTTCCTAACATTTTCCCAACCTTCTCCCAAATTAGATTAATCTAGCATTAGATCTAATACATTTGTTATACTCTGAGACCATTCCTTATCAACAGCTACATAATCGAATCATAATTTTGAGATACAACACAAGCATGCAATATTAAGAACAAAATAGATAAATCTCAGAGAGAACTAAAATAACGCGATGAAGCAAGTACCACAAGACAGAAAAAGATTTGGCTAAGCAAACCTCAAATTAATTAAGTACAATCTCAAAAGAGTACAATGGATTGTTGTTACCTCACATTTGTTTTGAACCTTTTAGACCATCAGTTCTTTTCCTATACAAAAAAGTGCAAAAGAATAAGCTTGAAAGACCACGTGGAGGTTTACCCATGTGAGTGATGAGTAATTGATTGTGTTTGAGCTTGTTGTGCTTGAGTTTGATTTGTATTTGCCTTAAATTTGGAAGCAATTTGAGGTGTTTCAAGATTGGTGGTACTACCAGCCTCTAGGCAGCATAGGTGCTAGAAAGCAACACTACCGACCTCTCACTACTATAAAATAGCATATAGGTGGCGTCCTATTTATGACGATTCTTTTAAAACCGTCACAAATATTACCGTACAACCAATTTTCTTCCTCTGGTCATGTCCAAACGTGTGCGCATTCATTGTTATCCTACCAAAATCCGAGCGGTTGTATTAGAGTCTAGCGTCCAAAGGTTATGATTGAGTACAATAAAACCCTCCCGTACCCAATCGCCCTGAGCCATCTGATGCATCCATCTTTTTGTCGGCTGCTGCAACCTCCAATTTGGTTCCCATCAATTCCATTACGATTCCGTCGCCTAGATCCGACCCTCAGTTATTCCGGTTAGTTCGTTGTGTTGGATGTGAATCGAGTGACATCGAATGTGGAGGTAGGGTGGGCATTTCTAAACCGAAACCGATTATCAAAGTGAACGAATCGAATTAACGATTATTTCGGTTTTTGTTTTGTGTTGGTTCGGTTTTTGTTTTGGTATAATTTAGTTTTGATGTTCGATTTTTCTTTCAAAAATCGAAATAACGAATAACCCATATATAATACCACTTTCATAATATTCTTCCTAAAGTCACTAAACAATTTTCATGTTATCTATCTATATATATATATATATATATATATATATATATATATATAGTAGAGTTTTTCCCACTCTACTGAGCGGCATTACTATCGCTTTATACGTAGCCGGTTCTTAAGTTTTCGAAACAACGATTGTGATAGATAACTTGGACGAGTGTTAGTAATAATCACTATCGGTTACGAGATTATAGTGATTGTGATATGGACTCGACATATCTCAATCGGTTCTCAACTAACAAGCGATAATAATATGGAGATCATCTCTATCGGTTCCAAGAAAATAGCGATAGTAATGATCACGTATACATCACTATCGATTCTTTTATAGAAGTGATAGTGATGTGGGTATCATCACTATCGGTTCAAGAAAAAGCGATAGTGATGTTCACGTGATCATCACTATCTTTATGGAAAAACCGATAGTGATAAGCGTAAATCACTATCATTTGTTTAGTTGAGAACCGATTGTGATGCTGCTAGGTTATATATACCACTCGAACAAGATCTCTGTTGTTGTTCGGAGGAGATTTCTCGCCTGCCGATCAAAAACGCTCATATACGTGCTTGGAAGCAATACTTGGATGATAAAATTTGAAGTCCTCAAGGATAGGTGTTAAGAGGGCAAATTTGAAGCCTTATCTTGAGGAGATTCCTTTTTTTACCCTCGTTTGCTGTTTTCTTCAAAATGTGAGCAATCCGGCCTTTAAATTAAACCCTTCAATTTTGCACTAGGTAATTTTGATACATCGTGAATAA